>CM067174.1:238535-333535 GCA_034093135.1 Erigeron breviscapus
AAGTCTTTCAGCAAAATAAAGAGGGGTTTCCCTACCATTATAGTCCTTCAGTATGGAATTTAACTCCTGCACTTGCATCAATCATCGAAATTGTTTATAGCAATCCTTTTTTCAATAACACAGAAACTAAGGAATCAATTGCAAAACATGAACTGAAAAATAAGGACTTTCTAGAGTACAAAACTTGCATGTTAAGTTTCCATAGCATAAAAGCACTAGCCACGATATTACTTGCTTCACATTACATTGGGACTAAAGCCTGCAAATTTTGACCCATTCACTTATATACAAGTAGATTCAGGTTATGTTATATCTGTAACGGGTGTGGTTTTGTAATATACTTAGAGTATAAATACCCCTCAAGCCTTCAAATTTTAAAAGCTTTTTACACACTTATGATAATCAATCATTCCTGCTTCCACACACACATCTTTCTCTCTCAAGAACACACACTAACACACACACTTTCCACCATTGTTGATTACCTTACTTCCGCACTATAACACGAATTATAATAGTTTTAACAATTGTCATTCTTGAAACTTGAGGGACTAAATTGTCAAATGTCCAAAGTATAAGGACAAAAAATGATACCTTTGAAACTGTAGGGTAAAAATGTAACTTTCCGTATGTAATACGTATCCGTAGGATATATAAAGTATTCCTCTGATATTTCTAAATCCTTTTGAAGTATTTTTAAAATAATAGGATTAATACGAAGAATGTATTAATCTTGTAACGAATAGATGTTTTCAATAGCAGAGATATGAAAAGATACCTTGAATGGTATGTATTATAATCAATACAAAATGTATTGATTACAATTGAAGAATACCTTAAATGGCAGGAAAAACCAGCATTTTATTTCCAAGTTGTGTTAGGGTTGGCCTTGGGTCGTGGAGAATACCGGGGCGAATTAAGTTGCTTAGTGAATGCTTATGCAAACTTTTCGCGAACTACCTTCCATTCCTCCGGTATAAGCCAAAGAGGCCCAATGTGCAATCACTTTCGGAAACATTGTGCGGTTAAAAGCGTATCAAGGATATATTCTATCCATAAATCAAACAATTCGAAAAATACGAAATAATTCACAGATGGTGAATAGTAATTATATGAATTAGGATAGTTAGGTATATAACTATGCCCTTGTTTATATACCATAATAAGTATTTAAAATGATTTAATAAAAGTTTTACGATTTCTCGTACTTTTGCTAATAATTCATTTTTCGCAATAGTAACAATATTTCAATATTCATATATAAAAGCGATAGTTACCGTATTTAAATGCAATCATGTATCAATTGAGTATAAAATTAAGTTGACAAGCATTTCAATACATAACATATAGTCATATAATCATAAAGCAAAGTATAGTAAGGTTTCATAGAAACACTTACAAGTATGGAGATATTATGAGTTCTAAGATCAAAGTAACGATATAGGGATGAGCTCCAAAGAAGATCTTGAGAGAATCGACTATAACTTGGATTTGTAAACTTGATGAATATGGAATAATCCTAACTCCATGTGGCCATTATAACTAGGCTTTGATAAGTTCTTGAAAGAATTCGCAATAACAACGTCGTGTTTACAATTTCGAAACCAACGAATTCAAAACAACTTTGGTTGAATCGAAAACTTGGGATGATGAAAGGTTGTGTAAGATATGCTTGAACTTGAACAAGTATGGATCTCGGAATGATAGGGATTTAAGAAGAGAAGTGTTGAGAGTGTGAATTAGCAATTAGAAATGAAAACCTTAGCTTGTATTTATAGGTAGTAATTTACCATGGTTACTAGTTTAGTTTGTTGGTAACTATGGTTAAGTTAAGGAATACCATGGGCTAGTTTGATGGTTTTGCAATACCATGGGCTAATTAACTAACCTTGGTTAACTAACCTTAGTTAACTAACCTTAGTTAATTATGTCTTAACTTGGATTAGATGTAAGGTTGCGAGTGTTTTGGGTTCGTTTCCTTAATGAAACAGATCATCCAGATAGCAGATATTACAATATCTCACTCGTCCGACACACATATATATATATGCACCAAAAATACCCAAAGTTTTCTTATATTCATAAAGTTTGCCATTATCATATATAACAAGTAATGGACTAAAATGGCAAATGTTACATTAAGAGAAGAATTACCCCACTTATGATATTGAGCTTACTGAAGTGGTCTTTGCATTAAAATTGTGGGGACACTACTTATATGGCACTAAGTGCACACTATTCACTGATCATAAGAGCTTACAATATGTGTTTTCTTGGACGTATATGAATGTGAGATAAAAGAAGATGGATGGAATTACTTAGAGATTATGAATGTGAAATCAAGCACCATACGGGTAAAGCTAATGTCGTGGCGGATACTTTAAGTCGAAAAGGCGAGCTATTAGTAAGGTATGTTATGCATCAAAAGTTATGGCCAGTCGACCCTTTGTTCAATGAATCATGTGAGTCATAGTAGCAAGTTAATAAGGATATGTGTCAGAAGGTCTTATCCGCCAAATGAATAGTCTTCGCTGAATGTAATGTGTGTACTGCGTATGAAGGTTGAAGAAATGAGGTGATTACTTGTTTTGATTTAAAGATTGAACCAAAGAAATGACGGAACGGATGAAATGTAAAGTAAAAGTAGAAAAGACTATGTAAGAAGTTCAATGAGTTTGGCTATGCTAAGTTGAAGAGACCCATAGGTCCTGAAATTATATTCATCCAGGTAGTACAAAGGTGTATTCTGATTTGAAACCCATTTTTTTTGATGGCCAAATATCAAGAGTGATGTGATATTGTGTATACAAAAATGTGTGACTTGTACTCAAGTCAAACCTGAGCACCGAACGCTATATGGAAAGATGCAACAATCGGTTATTCCGAAGCAGAAATGTACTTATGATGACTATGGATTATGTGACGAAGTTGTTTATAACCCCTAAGGGCAATAATATGATCTGAGTCGTTGAAGACTAGTTGATAAGAATGCTCCTTCTTCTCGTTACTCATGAGTATGTGCGCGTGGTGAAGCTTGCCACTTGTATATAGGTGATGTAAGCATGGAGTTCCGTTAAGTCTGGTGTTTGATCTTCATAAAAAAAAAGGGTAAACTCTAGAAGATATATGATATGTGCTTGTGTATTGCTTTTAGATGACATCCATAGTACTTTCGTGAGTGTTATTGAACATATGCCTTGATGATGAAACCAATGTGACTCCATTGGAAGATGGGAGCATTGGTGCTAAGAAAGTGATTGTAGATGAGCCGTTTAAGATTCTTGGCTTAAGTAAATAAGCTTCGTATGAAGCAAATGGACCTTGTGTTTACGAAATGGAGGTATACTCTTAGAGAAAGTTTGATTATGAAGCGGTAATGAAAGAAAAGTATCCCGAGTTGTTTCTTGCTGATGAGATTCCGGGGACGGAATCCTCTTAAGGGGGAGGTATTTGTAACATCCCAAACTTTTTAATTAACGGTTGACTTGAGTCGTTAAGTCAACACTTCGTGTCTGTTAAGTCTCTAGGAGATTTAATGATTATATGTTATTAATATACTTGATGTGAGAGGCTTGAATGTCTTAATGATGGATGTATTAAGGTGTTTAAGGTATATTTATATGCCTTAGAGGTGCTTGAAGTGTTTAATGAGTTGTAAGTATACCCAATAGGAGTTTTGAGCTAAATATGAGCTCTATGGAAGTTCAGGGACTAGTTTAGACATATGTGGAAACCTAAAAACGGGATTAAGGGTTTTGTATCAACTCATTTGCCCCTAATTACAGAAAATTAATCTTCTCTTTGAACCCTAGCCGCCCTCTTGTGCCACATTCAATTCCTTGTTCAATTCCATCGATTTCGGGTTGATTCGGAGAGATCTAGGGCTTATATTTCG
The DNA here is from genome assembly GCA_034093135.1 of Erigeron breviscapus. Taxonomy (NCBI): domain Eukaryota; kingdom Viridiplantae; phylum Streptophyta; class Magnoliopsida; order Asterales; family Asteraceae; genus Erigeron; species Erigeron breviscapus. Next base: position 242,431 of record CM067174.1, read on the forward strand.
ATCTTCTAATCATCTTCAAGGTATAGATTGCAATCATTACTGATTTTTGGTCATTTCATCTATTCAATTCGTTCATACCTGGTCTTGATCGATTATATGCTTTTCGTTGCTAGAATCGTTGATTTTGGGTTACCCGGTAACCGTTATTGCAATCTATTGGTGTGTTGGGGATCCCGGAAGGTATAATCTTGTTGTTACTGATATTTTTATGATATAATGGAGTCATTATAAGTGTCATATCAGAGCTGGACCATAGGGTGTGTTAATCGATTGAAAATCGTCCGTTTTGTCGATTCGGTAACCTAAAACGTTTATTTTTGTGATGCAAATCAAGTATGGATTAATCAAAGATTTTATTGCATCATTATGGTCTTAATATGATGAATTTTGAGGTACAAAAGTCGTTCATATGGTTTGGGGTCGTTTGGATCTGGTTTGGGTTGTAATCGATCAAAACTTGTGCTGAATCGGAACTAGTTGCGGCGCAACTGGTTTCCAGAATGATAAGTTGCGGCGCAATGAGAAGCATTGCGGCGCAACGAATGACTTGAGCTGCGGCGCAACTCTATGTTGCGGCGCAACTCACCTGTTTTCAGCAAATGATATTGTTTTGAACCGTAACCTCGTTTTGACACATAGCTTACTTCTGAAACTTAGAGTGTGTCCTTAAATATGTAATTCCAGATTATGGTCTTAATGACTAGCGTATTAATGGCCGTTTACTAATCATAGGTAGACGAGAGTTGTTGCTTTGTTCGGTAACTTAGCTATCCTTTATTGCGTGCTACTTCGAGGTAAGATACACTACTTTGACACGCTGAGGTTTCAACAAAAACATGGTTTTCATATAATAACTTCCCAAATGTTATCTTGATTGCTTATGGGTATTCGGGGTTACACGGGAGGTGATATGGGCTATGTACATGACTATTGAGGCCTGAAATGCAGTCCCTATGATATGATATGTAATGTAATGATATGAAATGTAATGTAATGATATGAGATATAACGATATGCTATGAAATGTTATGCAATGATATGAGATGTAATGATATGCTATGAAATGTTATGCAATGATATGAGATGTAATGATATGCTATGTAATGTCATGATATGAAATGTAATGTAATGATATGAAATGTAATGAATGATATGAAATGTAATGTAATGATATGAAATGTAATGTAATGATATGAAATGTAATGTAATGATATGAAATGTAATGTAATGATATGAAATGTAATGTAATGATATGAAATGTAATGTAATGATATGAAATGTAATGTAATGATATGAAATGTAATGTAATGATATGAAATGTAATGTAATGATATGAAATGTAATGTAATGATATGAAATGTAATGTAATGATATGAAATGTAATGTAATGATATGAAATGTAATGTAATGATATGAAATGTAATGTAATGATATGAATGAATGTAATGATATGAAATGTAATGTAATGATATGAGAATGTAATGATATGCTATGAAATGTTATGCAATGATATGAGATGTAATGATATGAAATGTATGATGATATGTTGAAATGATGATTAGGCACATTTAGGATGGTTAATCCTACCATGAAAGATGTTGATGCTATGATATGTATGTGATGATATGCGAAATGTGTCTTTAATATGAAAAGCTGCTTTACCAAGTTATAACTGGACAAACGTTTATTTAACTTAGTGTTATCTTACTTAGCTAATTCGTTAGCTAACACTTGTTTCTTGAAATGTGTTGTCCCCTCAGGTTTAGCAATCTATAAGTGTGTTGATGGATAATGAGCGAGGCATGGGTAGAACACTTGAAGATGCTATTAGTTACCCATAGTTGTTTCTCGGATGGTATTTGATTTCACAATCATAATCTTTAAGTAATTCCATCCATCTTCTTTGTCTCACATTCATATCTTTTTGAGAAAACACATATTGCAAGCTCTTATGATCTGTGAATAGAGTGCACTTAGTGCCATATAAGTAATGTTTCCACAACTTCAATGCAAAGACAACTGCAGCAAGCTCTAAATCATGAGTAGGATAATTCTTCTCATGGGCTTCAATTGACGTGAAGCATAAGCAATGACTTTGTATCACTGCATAAGTACACAACCCAAACCCGTAGCAGAAGCATCACCATACACAACCAAATCATCTATGCCCTCGGGTAAGGATAAAACAGGAGCTTCACATACTTTCTTCTTCGACGTCTGAAAAGCTCTTTCTTGTGAATCAGTCCGCAAGAACTTCACTCCTTTCTTTGTCAGCTCGGTCATAGGCTTAGCAATCCTAGAGAAATCTTGAATAAATCTCCGGTAGTAACCTGCTAAACCAAGAAAACTCTTGATCTCAGTAGGAGTCTTAGGCTGCTCCCACTTCAATACGGCTACAATCTTGGAAGGTCAACTTTAATTCCCTCATAAGAAATAACATGCCCAAGGAAATGAACTTCCTTAAGCCAGAATTCACATTTGGAGAATTTGGCATAAAGCTTCTTCTCTCTAAGGACTTCAAGAACAGCCCTTAAATGCTCACGATGTTCGGCTTCAATCTTTGAATATACCAAGATATCATCAATAAAAACACTCACGAAACGATCCAAGAATGGGCGACAAACATGATTCATAAGATCCATAAAAGCAGCCGGTGCATTTGTCAAACCAAAAGCATGACTAGAAACTCATAATGGCCATAACGAGTCCGGAAAGATGTCTTAGCTACACTTTTCTCCTCGAATTTAAGCTGGTGATAACCGAAACGTAAATCGATCTTGGAGAATTAAGAAGCACCTTGAAGTTGATCAAAAAGATCATCGATGCGAGGAAGAGGATATTTGTTCTTAACCGTTCGCTTATTAAGCTCCTGGTAGTCGATACACAAACGCATAGAACCATCTTTCTTTATATTACAAACAAGATAGGAGCTCCCCAAGGCGACTCGGACGAATAAAACCTTATCAATCAATGATTGAATCAAAGACAATAGCTCCTTCATTTATGTAGGAGCAAGACAAATAAGGTGCCTTAGCAACAGACCAAGCAAAGCTCAATAGAGAACTTGACCTCACGGTCGAAAAGAAGATCAAGGAGATCCTCAGGAAACGCATCATAAATATATGAACGATATCAACACTAGAAACGAAAGGTGAATTCAATCACACATGCGATAAAATAACATTTCATCGATAGCATAAGCTTGAGAGTCTTTTCAAGGGATGAACTTACTACTACACTTCCTTAAATCTATATGAGGGAAAAAACATCCTCAACATAAATAAGTAAACACACCATTTTATAAGAACGTAGAACAAAATCAACATCTTTCACTCCAATCCATTATCGACATCACATTACTTCGATTAGCATAGAAGGCAAGTAAAACTAACAGGAATGGTCAAACTTCAATGGTAACGGAGGAACGAAAATATCCCTCACTAGTAGTACTAATTCATCACACTACGACATAAATTTACCATGTGAGGACACCTCACATATTTACTTGACGACCTTCATTTCCTTTTATGAGATCCATGCAATGAATGCAATCCACAATCATCATTTCTTAGCTTTACATAGTCCTTTCATCACACCTTCAACATCAACATCTATGGAATATTTACTTAAAACACATAATGTAAAACTACAGATACGTCTTTGATCACAATAAGTAAACAATTCCACACATCTCCGGCATCAATGTCATTAGAGCTATAACATGATGTTTGCTCGCAATACATAAAATATAACACTACATAGAAATCTCACCAACTTCGTTACTTTCTACACCGGTCAACACAAGCATGGCACAACAAACACGCTCGCGTCGGGATACACTTGCAATTATGTTCCGGGCCATAATTGTAATTGTATCCTTTCACACGCGTGTTTGTTCCCACATTTGTGTATCGCCCTTTTTTCCCCATCAATTCCATTCACGTGATTTTCAGCACACATACAACATCTCATTTCCTTTGCGGTCCTTGTCACTAACCCCATGGGCTAGACAACATTGATGGAATACCATTTCACCTAATTCCCCACTTCCATTCACCTCAGCTACTTCACACATAAGTTATATCACACAGTTATTAATTTCAGTTAGGGAAATGGCACATTACCTCGGGGACCGTCTATCGTAGCAATAAAATAATTTAGCGACCGAGAAGCGAGAAACGATTACCATTTCACCTAATTCCCCACTTCCATTCACCTCAGCTACTTCACACATAAGTTATATCACACAGTTATTAATTTCAGTTAGGGAAATGGCACATTACCTCGGGGACCGTCTATCGTAGCAATAAAATAATTTAGCGACCGAGAAGCGAGAAACGGAAGAATAAAGGCTAAAAACATATTCACGTACCAACAAACATTAATCATATAGCCTTAATCCTACACTCTCACTCATCCCAACCCGTCCTAAGGCATTTCATCTCAAAGGCTAAGCATACCTACTTAAGCCTACTTATCCTCTATCGGTTTAAGTCCAATTCCTATGGCATACCTATAGTCATTGGTTCACTTAAACCATTTCTCTGATACCACTTGTAACACCCGTCGTTTAAAAATATGGATTTCCAAAAAATTTCGCCTAACGGCGTCAAAAGATAGCGGAAGTAAACTTTAAACGACCAAACCAAAAGGAAGTGTTTGGTTCATTTATTAAATGGTGTTACTAGCAATGTCATAACAAATAGTTCAAATGGAAATCCAACGGTTGCCCAACATTAAATAACCGACATCAAAGGTAACTACATAGTCAATAACATCTAAATAAACATCAAGTGTCTAATGAGAAGCAACTATGGGTAAACTAAAGCCAGCTTCAAGACCATCTACCCATGCCTCACATCTTCTCACATCTACCTGCTCACTATGTTGGACCTGAGGGCACAACACATTTAAAAAGAACAAGTGTTAGCTAACGAATTAGCTAAGTAAGATAACACATCATTAATAAAACATTTGTCCATTTAATCATTATAGAAAAGTCATATTTCATCTTTAAGGCACATATCATCACAAGTCATCACATCTATCATATCACATCTTACATTAAACATCTTTCATATAGGATGGGTCATCCTAAATGTGCCTAGTCATCTTTTGCATCTCACATATAACATCTAAACATCTTGTAGTTGTGACATAAGTCCCACCCGACTAGATGGACAAACCTTACGGCTGTACATCGATGTCGTTAAGGAATGGCAAGCCAATCCCGGAGTAATCCATATGTTCAAGACAAATGGGCTGGTCAGACCTCCCGTATTACTCTTCACATCTCAAACCATGTTGCAAGGAGCCACCCAAGCAACCACATCTACGCACTTAGCCGGGCAAGGGCAAGTACGGGTTAAGCTTAACACTTTCATCTAAATTACAAGCTCGATTTCACATCTCATATAGTTTAGGTGTGCACATTACCTAAACATTCATCATATAGTTTCATCTTAACGTTTGGGCCCTTAAACGTGCACGTGTCATCGCAACTTACAAAGTCTAGTGAACTAGATGAACAAGCCATGTAATCATCACATCTACACATGCACATATACATATCATTTTATCTCATATCATATATTTTTACATATCGTATTTCATAACATCTCAAAGCATTTCATAGCATTTCATGGCATCTCATCTAAAAACATATCATATCATAGCATATCAAAACAATTCATATCATCTCATAGCATATCATAACAATACATATCATCTCATGTCATTGGGGTATCATTTCAGGCTTCAATATTCATCTACATAGCCCATATCACCTCCCATGTAATCCCGAATACCCATAAGCAAGCAAGATAGCATTTGGGAAAGTTATTATATGAAAACTATGTTTTGTTGAACCCTCAGCGTGACAAAGTTATGTATCTTACCTTATATGGGCTCACAACAACTTAAAGTAAGCTTACGGTGCTTGATATGTACTCCCGGCAAACCTAGAACGAATGACGAGTGAGCTAAGCATTAAACAATATTTTCAACACAAATCAGGCTAGGTTCGCCGTACCCCTATCAATGGTGTGCTGCACTGGCTAAAGGAATAGTAAGGGTAAAGGTAAGGTGTGTCGCACTCCTTAACGCACCTTTCATGCACTCCTTCTCGGTAACACAATGTGCGTCGCACCTATTGAGAGGTGCGCCTCACCTACTGATGACACATTACCACACCTCCTCTCAAAATACTAGGTGCGCCGCACCCTTTTTAGAGGTGCGTCGCACCTACTGGACGAACCAGCAATCTTCTTTTGCTTTACTATCAAACGAAAGTCAAACAAATTCCCACCCTATATCCACTTTTTATACATAAAAATGACATCTGTCATGCCTATTTGATGCTATCAAAACAACCATTGATTCATGGATTGATTACAAACATTATAGGAACATTTAATCACTCAAAACAACGTTAATCGATTATTAAACGCAACCGAATTCACCCCAACCCTTATGGCCAGGAATGTGATGATAGAATGGACCAATCAAACATCAAATCAAGAAGAGAATACCTTAATTACCTGTAGGCAATGATAAGGACATAATCTATGAACCAAATCTCACTCGAATCACCATGAATCGCAAGAAACACACAAGAATTGCTTGAGAGGATGAGGGGGCGGTTTTAGGGTTTGAAAAGATAGGAGAAACTGAATTATGTATGTGATTAGGGACTAATTACAACCTAATCTGCTGTAGCAAGTTTCCCCACTTGACACCTTGAGTCCCTCAACCTTAAGACATCACATTTAGGGCTTAAACTCACTACCGGGAACACAACCGACACTTTAAGCACAACTAGACCATCTTAACACGTTAACATATACATCATTAAGGCATTAAAGCCTCTCACATCAAGCACATTAATAACATATGAGCATTAAATCTCCTAGAGACTTAACGGACACGAAGTGTTGACTTAACGACTCAAGTCATCCGTTAAATAAAAGTTCGGGATGTTACACAAACAAAAGCAACTGGTACTGATGCTAGTGTGCTAGAAACTGGTAATCCTGATCAACTTTCTCCGGTGTCTGAATCTGAAAGCGAGAACCTGGCAGCCATTGGCAATGCAATTAAAGAAAGAAAGAAACAAAGAAAAGCCAATCTGCTAACTTCAAGGGTTTAACAGCAAGGTTTGGGTTTATTGGATATAAATGATGCCAATATGTTGGGTATCACACTGGAACAATACATGGGAATAAAGAATGATCCAAGGATAGTTGGAATGGTCAATGAAATGATTGATATCCAACTGGAGAAAGACTATCCAGATGATGAAGCTGAACTTGATGCCAGAACAATAAATGTGTCAGTGGAGAAGGCTAGAGAACTGAGAGCATCTGGAATTGAAAGAAGAATTCAGAATGTCCAGAAAGTTGTTAAAAGAGTACTTAACCCACCTAAGTCCAAAGGAAAGCTAAAGCCACTGCCAAGAGATGCAGATTTAAGGACTTGGGTGCAACCAACTGAATCATCAACAGAAGATATCCGAGCTTCTGTACAAAAATTAAGCACTGGCCAGATCAAACTGGCAAATGAATCTGAGGCAAGGGCCTAGCTAAGTGAAGTACAACAGCGGAGATATCACCCTGGCAAGATCATTGATGTGAAGGTTTCGATCAAGCCAGGAACAAAATGTTTCTATGTTGGTGTTAAGTATTTCAATGGACCAATGGTTTACACTGAAGATCCAGATGTTCATCAGTATGGTCATGCAGAGCATGTGGAGATGCAAAATCTGTTGGAGGCCAAGAAAGAGAAAAGCAAGATTGAAAGGGGTTGGATTCACATTCTCCAGAATCTCATAAAATTTAAAGAGAATGTGGAAACAAGATTGGGCATCGATACTGAAGATACCCTTCCAATCTCCTCAGTGTCTAAGAGAAGAAGAACTAGCGAAGGGCCATCTGCATAAGTTCTTCTTCCAGTTATCTACTTGTAATTTTATTTACTTTCTTGTAACTTATGTAATTTTCAATTCATGTATATACAAGTTGCCAGATTGTAACCACAAGCTAGATGACAGATTAAATCTAACAAACTCAAAAGAAATACCCAAGGCATTTAATGATCTATAAAAATGCCTTGGAAAATTAGATAGATTTAGTCATACAAGTCCTTCAAGTTCATACTTGTATAGATACAAGAACTTGAAAAGACTTGTCAATATTTCAGGACAAATAGGGGGAATTTGTTAGGACCAGTTTACTGATAAACTGGCGAGTCTCCAGTTGCATCTGGAGACCAGTTGATTTGTCCAGAAATATTAGAAGTCCAGTTGCAAGTGTACAATTAATGCAACTGAAGACTTCCTCCAGCTGAGATTTGACCAAGACCTGAAGCATTCCAATTGAAGTCGAAGATAACAAGTGGAAGACAGAGAATGACAATGGCAGCGAAGCCCAGTTGGCATTCTAAATCAGATCAAAACTGGAGTTTGTCAGTTTAAAGCCTTTACAATGCTTTACACTGATTACGAGGAAGACCTTTTTGCTTTATGTACCTTTATCCGGATAATAGCATTTATCTATGTATAAAGTACAAAAGTACATAAAGCAGGTTGAGTAAAGTGACTTTATGTCATACTTTATCAAGCATGTTCAAGGAATTAAATGTCATTCCTTAAATGCTCTCAACCATATTTGTACGGCAAAGTTGACATCCCAATGTCAACCTTTTCCTATAAATAGAGGTCTTTGCACAACCAAGAAACAACTTTGCATATTCGATATTTGCATATTCTTGGTGAACTTGTGCAATATTCTCTCAATCGCAAAAAGAAACATTTCACAACTTTAAGTGTTTCGATTGTTTAAGAGAATTTCCAATTGTATTTCATAGGTTGTTAGGATATTTACATTATTGTATTATCTTGGTTCCGCAACAACCTTGTAATTTATTTAACATTAATAAATAAATTACACTTGAAAATTACATATTGTCTCACCAATTTACTTTACAAGTATTTACTTATTGCATTGTCTTTACTTATTACACCTTGTCACCTTAATAAGTAATCTAACCAATAACCTGGTATCCACACACTGCAACTGGTCGTCTCTAGATCAGTGTGTATGTTGCAAAGTAATCTCACCATTGACATAGAGGTGTCTTCAGTTAGTACCATTTCTTGAGTTGGGACTTACAGGGACAATGTACCTTTAAGTTGGGGAAGGGATTTCTTTTGAATATAAATGCAATTTGGTTTACTTCAGGTTTTGTGGCTGTAGTAAAAAAATATATATATAAAAAATAAAATAAAAATAAATAAATAAATTTCGGCGTGTGCATGGTGGGCATACCGTCTGAGACGGTACCCTGGAATGTTAAAACAAGCCTTACGGTGACCAGACGGTGAGTTCTTCTGTTTTACGGTGGCTGAGACGCTGAAGTGTGCGTTTCCCTTGCACCTTCTCACACGGTAGGTGGAGCGTCTCAGACGCTGAGCGGAGTTGAAGGCACCGTCTCGAACGCCGAGTTGCACCGTCTGGGACGGTTAGTCGAAGTTTCAAAAAAAAAATTATTTAATAAAATTCAAAAATCAAAAATATATATATTTTTTTTTAATTGTAGCCACACATAACCGGCTTTGAGAATTTGTTTTCACCCACACATCTCTTTCAACTCTATCTCTCTCGATTTTCTTTTCATTTTTTTTTTTTTTTTTTTTTTTTTTTTTTTTTTTTTTTTTTTTTTTTTTTTTTTTTTTTTTTTTTTTTTTTTTTTTTTTTTTTTTTTTTTTTTTTTTTTTTTTTTTTTTTTTTTTTTTTTTTTTTTTTTTTTTTTTTTTTTTTTTTTTTTTTTTTTTTTTTTTTTTTTTTTTTTTTTTTTTTTTTTTTTTTTTTTTTTTTTTTTTTTTTTTTTTTTTTTTTTTTTTTTTTTTTTTTTTTTTTTTTTTTTTTTTTTTTTTTTTTTTTTTTTTTTTTTTTTTTTTTTTTTTTTTTTTTTTTTTTTTTTTTTTTTTTTTTTTTTTTTTTTTTTTTTTTTTTTTTTTTTTTTTTTTTTTTTTTTTTTTTTTTTTTTTTTTTTTTTTTTTTTTTTTTTTTTTTTTTTTTTTTTTTTTTTTTTTTTTTTTTTTTTTTTTTTTTTTTTTTTTTTTTTTTTTTTTTTTTTTTTTTTTTTTTTTTTTTTTTTTTTTTTTTTTTTTTTTTTTTTTTTTTTTTTTTTTTTTTTTTTTTTTTTTTTTTTTTTTTTTTTTTTTTTTTTTTTTTTTTTTTTTTTTTTTTTTTTTTTTTTTTTTTTTTTTTTTTTTTTTTTTTTTTTTTTTTTTTTTTTTTTTTTTTTTTTTTTTTTTTTTTTTTTTTTTTTTTTTTTTTTTTTTTTTTTTTTTTTTTTTTTTTTTTTTTTTTTTTTTTTTTTTTTTTTTTTTTTTTTTTTTTTTTTTTTTTTTTTTTTTTTTTTTTTTTTTTTTTTTTTTTTTTTTTTTTTTTTTTTTTTTTTTTTTTTTTTTTTTTTTTTTTTTTTTTTTTTTTTTTTTTTTTTTTTTTTTTTTTTTTTTTTTTTTTTTTTTTTTTTTTTTTTTTTTAATTGTAGCCACACATAACCGGCTTTGAGAATTTGTTTTCACCCACACATCTCTTTCAACTCTATCTCTCTCGATTTTCTTTCCTTCATTCCCAAATAATTCTATAACCCTAACCTTCAATCATCATTAATCCCTCAATTCCTAACCAAATCAAGCAATTCTTGAGTCTAAATTGCATAACTTTTCGAGAGCTACAAAACCCCTCTATTTGTTTGTGTGATTTCAGCCTCGTTTGTAAGATTTCTGTGAGTACAAGAAACAAATTTTTCAAAATTTTTCTTGTTTTTGCTTTTAATTACTAACCATTACTAAAGTCTGTTGCTTTTGGGTTAGTTTTGTTGATATGGACCAGATTAAGAAGAAAGCAGGAAAGATGATGAAAACTTTGAGCAAGATGGGTGGAACTTCTTCAACTCAACCAAGAAAGAAGAAGAGACAAATCATTCGAGAAGATGATGAAGAAGAAGAACGAGTATCCCAACAAGAGGATATGGAGGTTGAAAAAGAAACCGAAAAACCCGAATGGAAACATGGTACTCCTTTGCATACTTTACCTCGTAATTGGCAATTAACATTGTTTAGAGATAAAATGGGGGAAGCTGAAAGTATGAAAAAACAATTGTTGGGAGAAAGGAAAACTATTTGGAAAAACTTTAGAGGTTTCAGTTTTATTGAAGCTTTTGAAAAGATGGGTTGGAAAAATGCTTTAACATGGAATAATAATGATGATGATGAAGTTAACTTAGAGGGGATTGTTGAATGGATGGGTACGTTAGAGAGACAACTTGGTAATAACCCTCCAGAGACCACTAGGCTAGTTGGCACTGTAAATGAGAAAAAGGTAACCATGTCTTTCGTTACCTTGGATAGAATAGTCAAGTTTGATTTGGGTGCTATTTCGGGAAGGGGTTTTGATTACTTGTCTGAGGACATGCTGAATGGGGTGGAAAAGGGTGAGAATTGGTTGGATATGGTAGCCGAACTTTTTACCTATCCTAGAGACGCTTTAAACTTAAACCTTAAGTTACAGCGTTAATATTTGAAACCACTTCCTCAGTTGATAATGAATGTTCTTAATTGGAATGTGTGCCCAAGGAGTAGTGATAAGGTCGCGGTAAGATTTCAAGAAGTTGTAGTGCTATATGCATTAGTAACGGAGAGGTTGGCTTAGTCACTTAGGCAAATCATAATGACAAATGTTTGGGAGACTCGTAACAAAAGGTTGAAGATGATCCTTCCCTACCCGAGGCTTATTTCTCGCCTCATCTTGAATCAAAAGGCCACTACAAGTGAAACACCCACGGTTATGGTTAATCAGATTGTTGTGAGTATGAAGCGGTTGTTGCAAGGAAATGAATGGAAATTGGAGGATAGATCCCAATGTAGAATTCTTAGGGATTTGAAGTCAAAGGGATGTTTGATAGCTCCTAAGGAGGGGTTTACTCAGGAGGAGGTGATGGCTCAGATGGAGCCTGTGGGTGTTAATGAGAGAGGTGAGTCGAGTGGTGCTCGAGAGGGTAATGAGGAGAGAGAGCCACCAAAGATGGATGGTGGTTTATTAGGTGCTGGAATTGGAGGTAGTGGGCCGAGTGTTGGGTTTGAGCGGCCTAGTGAGTACCCAATGGACATCTTATGAGCAGAATATGTGGGACTTGATTGCTAGACAGGTTGAGCAGCGAAGGAGTTATGAGCTAGCTATGGAGTATGCTCATGAGCAGGAGGTCAGGAGGCGGTTTGATTACTCAGAGACAGTCTGCCATCATCAGGATCATATTGTAGGTCTTGACTATGTAGAGACTCCTCCTCCGTATGATTACAGGCAGCCTTATGTATCTATAGCCCACCCACATTATCCTCAGAGCCACGATTCTGAGTGGTTCCCTAGGCATTCATGTGTCGGTCGAGTTAAGGATAGCTCGAATGTTCCACCACCAGCGGCTGATCCATTTGAGACCCGTACTCTATACACCAGCTTGATGGAGTCGATCTTTGGACCTCAGGGGCCACGACAGTGATGGGAACCTTCCTTTTATTTTTCTGTACTTCTTGTGTGACTATGTGATTATGTGTTTGTTTTTGTTGCATTTTTACTTTCGTAGGTAGATTTCATTTTCTTGTTAATTTCATTTATGTATTTAGTTTAGATGTTAATTTACTTTCTTGTAATATGGAATTGACCCTTAGGGGCAAAATATTTGAGTTATATTGGCTATACATGCTTGTAAGGCGAGATTCTCTTGTGATTGGATTTGTACATGTAAGTGGGGCTAGGTAGTGTAGGCTAGGTTGCATGACATGGTTGAGTTGCTAGCATGTAAAAATATAGAAATGTACAACTAAGGGTAATATGCCACTTGTGAGTCCAATACATGTTTCACACTTATATCCTTTATATCCTTCAACTTTATGAGAGAAAACGCCTCGTCGACGATTGTTTAGATTGTTAGCGTAGCATGATTTCTCATGATGATTATAGTGTGTGCACCCATTATTGTATATTAGGTTAGAACTAGTGCATTTACCGTGTCGAGACCTCTAACCCGGATTATGTGCTTAAATTGATAAAAACAATCATACAATTCACTCCATATGCCACCTCACCTCGTCATGAAATTCGTGTAGTTGTTCAAAGTTGTGTGATTTATGATGATGAATCGAAAGAAAGAACAAAGTCAAAGTCAAAAATTGCAATATCTTATTGAAAAAGTCAAAGTATATGGTATCATAATCGAAAATTACTTCAATTATCCATGTAAATTGATCAAAAAGAACCAAAGTGAAATGTTCCCAAAATCATTCTAGTAAATTGCCTAAATGAGAATCATTACCGTGTTTCATTCCATCATTTCCATCAATCATGTATGAATGTTGAAGTGATAGTTTGGTGTTATGAGGTCACGGTTCGATTTGTGTACTAGCCTATGACTTTTAGTGTTGCAATAATGGGTTGAGAGCTTCATATATACATATTAGCACATCTTTTGCTAATTCGCTCAAAATATTAATCGAGGGGAGTGCAAATTGTGAGAGTGTGATGCATGTATTGTGGCAAACTTGAGGTTTATTAGGTTTAATTGCACATTTATATATTTCTACTTGCTTGTCGTAAATCTTTTGATAGTTGTAAGTCTCATGAGTTGATTGTGTTGTGTAATTTAGTTTGCATCTATTTGGTTTCCGCCCAAGTGTACTTTGAAGATTGCTTGAGAATTGAGTTTTACAAGTGTGTATAGTTGGTATAATTCTTATATGGTGTTTCTTTGGTGATAGGAAGTATTATGAGATTGTAAGTTAACTTTGTCACATGATGAATGTCTTTTACGGGACGAAAAAGAGTTAAGTTGGGGAATGTGATAAACGCCTAATTTACATGATCTTAATGTGTGAAACGAGCATGTTTTTGAATGTTAATAGAAGATTAGGGGTACCTTTACGTTTGTTAGTGATTTCAGGCCACAGGTTACAATTTGGAGATAAACGGATCAAGAACGAGTCAATTAAAGTCAAGGAAAGCAAAACTGGAAAACTCCATTTCTGGAGCACCGTCCAGCACGCCAAGACCCACCGTCTGGGACGGTGGGCCAACTGTTGTGACCGTCTGGGACGTCTGACTAGCGTAAAGGATAACTGGAAAAGTGTACTACCGTCTGGGACGCCCACTGCCACCGTCTGGGACGGTGGCCACCTGCACTTATTTCCGAATTTTGTGGTTTTATTTAATTTTTCAGTTTATATCACTTCTATTGATGACTTGGGAAGTTACCAGCCATAATATACACACACAATAGCAGTTTCAAACTCTCTCAAGACCACAAATTCATCACCATATCATATTTCCATGGAGATCATAGCCAACATTGAAGAATCATTGATGAAGATGCTAGGCTAGGTTTCTATTGATCATTCTCATATGAACAATTATGTAAGACATTTATGTTCAACCTTTCTCATATTCATGTTGGATTAGATGTTTAATTCCTCATTAGTCTTTTACATCTAATGTTGTTTGGATTGTTTGAATGACTACTTGTTTATGACTTTGAATGAAATTCATCAATCGTTTGATTTTAATTTGTTAATTAATCATTGATTATTGAATGAATCTCTCATGAACTTGTAATTCTACTTTAATGAATTGAAAATCTAGTTGTGTCAATTACCCGGTTTTCATTATCGTGAATCATCACAACCGATTAATTTAGTTCTTAAGTTCATTCAATCCAAACGTTATAACGAATCATGTCTATGTGATTTCCAACGAATATAAGTTAGGTTACATATTTGAAAGCATAATTGGGAGCATGAGAATGGTCTACTTTTGTTTTATTGAATTATTTTGTTAAGTTCACAATTAATTTTAGTTTTTATCACTTCTATTGATGACTTGGGAAGTTACCAGCCATAATATACACACACAATAGCAGTTTCAAACTCTCTCAAGACCACAAATTCATCACCATATCATATTTCCATGGAGATCATAGCCAACATTGAAGAATCATTGATGAAGATGCTAGGCTAGGTTTCTATTGATCATTCTCATATGAACAATTATGTAAGACATTTATGTTCAACCTTTCTCATATTCATGTTGGATTAGATGTTTAATTCCTCATTAGTCTTTTACATCTAATGTTGTTTGGATTGTTTGAATGACTACTTGTTTATGACTTTGAATGAAATTCATCAATCGTTTGATTTTAATTTGTTAATTAATCATTGATTATTGAATGAATCTCTCATGAACTTGTAATTCTACTTTAATGAATTGAAAATCTAGTTGTGTCAATTACCCGGTTTTCATTATCGTGAATCATCACAACCGATTAATTTAGTTCTTAAGTTCATTCAATCCAAACGTTATAACGAATCATGTCTATGTGATTTCCAACGAATATAAGTTAGGTTACATATTTGAAAGCATAATTGGGAGCATGAGAATGGTCTACTTTTGTTTTATTGAATTATTTTGTTAAGTTCACAATTAATTTTAGTTTTAATCAACTCAATCAATCAAATCGGTTTTAAGTTTATGTCTAGATTAATTAACTTTTTAAATTGTTTAACACTTTCCATTGATTCCCTGAGGATACGACACTCGACTTACCCATACTAAGTAGTGGTATTTAGTTTTATTTTTGATCGGTCCAACGACATCGATCAGCAGTAGCGGCGAGAGGTTGTGGTGGCGGCGACGGATGACAGCAGAGTCGATGGCGGCGGGATAGCGACCGTGGTGTAGATATTTTATGGATATGATGTAGAAATTGTTTAGGGTATTTATTATGGTAGGTTAATTGGTGTGATGTGATAAATGTAAAATGTTTAGAGACATATTGGTTTTATCAAAGACTGAAAAGTTTTTTTTATAAAAGAATGTGAAATGTTTTATTAAGGAGTTAAGATAATTGTTTTTTAAGTGTACGATTTTGCTAAACAAAGGTTAAAGGCCATAATTAAGGTATATTAAATAGTTGTAAATTTACCATAAAATTTAAGGGTGGTTTTTGATATGCCATGTGTAACTTTTTTATGCATGCTAAGTGCAGCTCTAAGGAATACATTTAGCATTTTACTTGTCTTAAAAATCAAATAACTAATAAATTTAATTCTTAGGAATTAACCAACGTAATACTGAGCAACTGAGACAAAAACTAGTGAAATTAGTCAGTTTACATTTTTTCTTGTTACTCATTTCTTTTCAACTTAATACTATCCTACTCATTCTACTAGTAACTTACACGAATCGTGGTATTAAAACTAGGACATCCAAAAAAACCCAAATAATTCAGACTCATAACATAAGGGTATTTCTCCAAAGTCAAAAAACTTATCAAAACCTCTTTACTAAATATAGACCACATGCATTATAAACCGTCAAAAATATAGAGTAAATTTTGTGGAGTCTCCTTTTACCGCATAAATATGTATAAATAGAGTAAATTTTTAAACTAATAAGATCACTTCAAAATTATGATTAATACATATAGAAAAATAAGATAAGAGAGCTTACATGAAAGTGTACACGAAATGTAAGGGTAAGGTATTATTAAGTAAAAAAACTAATACAAATATTAAATAAACATATATATATTATATATAATATATATATATAGGGATTGGTTATTATAAAACAAATATTAAAGTAAAACAAATAAGACAAGATCTTGACCATTAGATCATGGTAAATATTGATGTACGAAGATTCACGAAGTACAAGTATATATACTGATGCACGATGATTTTCATGATGCACGGTGATTTTCAGTAAACAAAAACCTATTGTTTTATTTGTTTTACTTTAATAGTTGTTTTATTTTACCTAAAACCTATATATATATATTTAGAAGTTCTCATTTTTACAAAAAAAATAGTTCTCAAAATAAGAAAAGTATATATATATATTTGTTCAAATGATCTTGTATCTTTCTGTATATATATATATATCTATCTATATATATATAATAAAACAGTAGTTATCCTTAGCTTTTTAAAGCTCCACAAACTTAAAGTTATCTTTAAACATTGTCACATAGGATAAATCCTATGTGTCATCTCCATATTTTTTCACACATTTTCATTAAATAAAATTTTTTACATACATTGTAAATATTGCAATCCACCTAAACTTAAACTTATCTTTAAACATTGTCACATATGATAAATCCTATGTGGCATCTCCATATTTTTTCACACATTTTCATTAAATAAAATTTTTTACATACATTGTAAATATGGCAAATATTTATATAGAAGAAAAATAAATATAAAATTTATATTTATATTTAGTGAGAAATCACGGTTAACATTCTATGATATATTTTATTTTTTTTAAGTATAAACACTTCATAATTCATGACTCATAATCCATGATATTTTATTACGTTTTCTTTTTTTTTTCTTTTCTTTTTTTACTATATACACTATTACACTTCATAATCAAACTATATACATGTCCGCAAAAGAAAAGAATCTTTCATCATAATTATCAAATCTTATGTATATATATTTCATATGATACATTTTTAAAACATTTATTTTTATATCTAAAATAAAGAATATTAGTCAGTGGGAAATGATTAATCCTCCTAACCAAATAGCCTAATAATCCCCCTAAATATGAGTCGATGACATGTGGAAAAATCAGGGGGCAAGATTAGGAAAGAGAATTAATGGATACCACATGTCACCTTCTTAATGTTTTATGAGAATTATTAAGCTATTTGGTTAGGAGGATTTATCATTTTCCTTAGTGAAAACTTTATTAATTGATCGTTTTAAATAAAGGTAAGAAGGTGTAATCATAGGATTAAAGTTTATAATAATTATTTTTGAAAAAATAAAAGATAAATTTGATTTAAAAAGAAAGAAGTTTTAAGCTAGTTTGTATGAGTAAAGTTAAAGTATGGATGGCTGAAGTTGCTCGCCTAAAAAGAACAAAAAAAAAAAAAAGATTGGGGCATTCCGAGAATCGAACTCGGGACCTCTCGCACCCGAAGCGAGAATCATACCACTAGACCAAATGCCCTGTTGTTATTCATATATTATTTATATAACCAATAGTCTATTTATCAAATGCTGAATTACTTTTCTAGAACTAGAAAAACTCAAAATTATCATCGCTTTGTATCATTTGTAAGTTTCATTTTAGGCGACACACATGAATCTTTTAAGAAGCGTGCCCAATTCCGTTTTACACGAAATATGAGAGTGGTAAGATACTAAAATTTAAACAATCTTATTGTTACTCAAAAGTAAAAAGACCGTTTTTAAAAGAAACTTAACCATTTTATAAGTAAAGATCAAATCTTTAACTTTTTATTTCAAAAGAAAAAACTTTTACATCTCATCCAAGACACAGATCTTAAATGCACCAAAAACAAACCAACTCTTAGGTGGGCTGACCACCATGACATCATTGGAAACATGTTACCAAAGGCAAACCTGGGAATGATAGCTAGCCATCGATGCAAGAAACTCAGCATGAAGATTTCTGTCGATTTACCCTTTTTATCTATGCACTAAAAATGTAGTTTTTCTCGACTATCTAGTAATTTCTACATTTCATAGTCGGATTTCAGAAATACTTGAAATTGAAATACTGCACAACTTTAGTCCATCGCTATTCAATCCATTTTATACTAAATGCTACCTATTAAAACAGCAGTGAAAACTTTCTAGCTCAATTGCAGTTTGTGTATACAAAAAAGGTATTTCCATTCAACAAGGCAAACGCTTGTGGACAATAAAACTATCAGTAAGACTCCAGAACAAAAAAAACACCGTTATTTCAACACCAAAGTTATGAAACAAAAACTAAATGATGATATTTATCTACAGAAGCAGTGTACACAACTACACATTATAAGAATTTGATTACTTGTGGGTCCGTGCACCTCGATGGAACTTTTCTTCAAAGCATGGAATTTCTTACTAAATGTGAGGCTAATATAAGAAGCTCCACCATCTCAAAACCAGCAGCAGACACACAATCGACCTTTTCTGCACTTGAAACGCCATTATCTGCCTCGGCTGACCAGCTTACAGGAAGAGAACTACCGAGTGCGGTCTTTAAAAGCTTTGCCTCCGTGACAACATTTTCAATGATTTCTGATTTCTTACCAGCCGTATCCTCCTCAGCTGGGATAGAATCTTTAACCTGTGACATTTATGGTAATTTTTCAGCCAATGTGAAATGAAAATTTTAGAAACTTAGAATGGTAAAGGATCATCACCTTAACAAGCGAGAGACGAAGTCGGCGAATTGAAGAAGTTAGATGCTCCATACTTTCCAAGCTCTCTTTGAGAGCGCTATACTCAATCTTCACTCTGCATAACATATAAAGTAACAATAAGACAAGTTTAATTGTGACTTTAGTTTCAATAATTGAGGTCCGGTCCATTGAATTCATTAGTGTAAGTCCTAATGTTGTCAGTGTAAGTTTAGTTCAATTTGGTTAGAAGTGTCGTTTTAGTGTTGTAATTGTTTATCATAATATAAGTGCCATTTCAAAAAGAATAAGATAAATATGAAAGACAACGATAAGGACAAATGCACTCGTATTGTGTATCACCATAAACAGAAAGAGACAAATTATGGTCCACATACCTTGCAAAATCCATGGTACTTGTAGAACTGATATTTTGTGCATTCTGTTGGTGGGGACTAATCCACTGGCTAAAGTACGCTTTCTTCAACAAACCCTTCAACCTTCCATCCTTATCATGGAACATGCTTTTCTCATCACTCACAGTTGCAACCTTCCCATGGTGCACGTCATCATTGATTTTCCTATATATGTGAAACCGTAATCATGTAACGACCTCATCTTATGTCACGACCTCATCTCATGTCAATAGTTAATTATATAAACTTGAAATCATATAGATTAAAAGTAAGAAGGAATAGACGTACTCCTGTAGTAGATGGTATTCCTGCTTCAATTGCGCCAACTCCATTAGAGCAATTACCTTTTCATTTGTCACCTGCAGAAAAATTACTATACTGTGAATGCACATAATATGCAACTTATCATCTACCCAAAAAAAGGGCAACTTATAGCGATCTACTCAAAAAAAAAATGCCATCTTATAACAAGCTATTGAACTAAAGTGAACGAACTCATATAGGAAATGTTACTTGAATTAAATTTCTTTGCAGCTCCTCCAATTTATTCTGAAGAGCTGCATTTATGTTGCTCTCCAACAAATATCTCTCTTCCTCCTGTGATAGAAGCAACAATGCTGCTACCTGAAAAAGTTTAATCAATTATACACATATACATTAATCTGCCAAATATTTAACCTACCAATCAATTATAGTCCATTTTGCTCTGTTATCACATCTTTTTAATAAAAAGGGCCAGGCGATTTTAAAGTTAAAGTTGCTACAATTGAACAGGATCGTATGATTTCAAACTATATAATCCATATATTTGGATATAAAAAATAAATAAATACTTGTACGACTATACAAGGTGATAAACACAAATGGACGCAAACCTTTTCTTGCAATGCCTGAGCAAGGGGTTCAGGAACATCCCCCGTTTCAGCCCTGCATGCTTTTTGCAAGTCAGAAATGCTTTCCTACAAATTATGTGAAACAGAGAAGCATTAAACACAGGCCTGCATAGAGTAATCTTATGAAGACAACAATTACAAACTATATTTCATAAGACCTAATAGTTGCCGCACAGTTGAATTAGGTATATCTTATAGATAGATGGCAATTTCAACACATTTATAGGTAAATAGGTTAAGCTTTGTCTGCAACAAGTCAAATGAGTAGAATGATGGTAAAAACAAGTAAATGGATCAAAGATTACCCAAAGTGCATTTCAATGCATAAAACCTCCTAAGTCCACTTCTTACTGAAAAGGGGATACTATAGTATTCAAATTCTTTCATGTAAACAAAATTAACATATAGAACAATCATAAAATTCATAAATGTGTCTGATCAACTAAATCGGATAATAGTGACAAAATATTGGTACTGGCACGTTAAAGATGCCACCATCCCAGTGCCCACACTTTTAATTATGTTCTCTTAATCCAGACTCCAGGGATGCATCAAGTAATAGACAATCTCAAGTTCTCCATTCTCTGTCAAGACTTGCAAACTTCACCAATCTAATTCTCGTTCTCATTCAAATCTAACCAATCCAGTCTATTCTCAGTTAATTATCCTTCAAGTCTCAAAATCTTTAATTAATCTCAAATTTAACTTCAGATAAACGACTTTGTGCCTTGAAAAGAGGTAAAATTATAACTGCTAAAATTTAAAATTTATTCATTATAAAAACATAATCAGTGACTCAGTGTAGTGTGTATGGATATGTTCATGTATTTATGTGTTTAGAACTGATCAAGGGCAATTTAGAGACTGTTTTGGGATAAGTTTTGGTCTATTTTGGGTCGAGCTTGAATCTGACTTAACTGAATCATTGTGAAAGGTGTTTTTGAAGCCCGTTTGTGTAATTACTATACTGTTGAGGTAATAGATGCCACACAAATGAGAAATTAGAAGTGCTTGGTAATCAAAACTACCCCAACAACAGAATTGACTAAAGAATGAGCCACAATTACTATCACAACAAATTAACACACTAACGGCCCCAAAACTGACTCACCACAATCCCAAAACCTTCACACACACACACACACACAAAAATTGCCCCTAACAAATTCCAGACACATAGACACTAAACTAGTTATGAATAAAAACGATAATAAATAAACGTATATATAATAAATGATAAATCTAGTAATTACCAATACTTATTTTAGAGAACAAGGGGTAATCCTAAAAAAGGAGAAAAACTGAGATTATTCATACTTACTTTTAGAGAACACAATAATAATGAACAGGATAATATGATAGTTAATTGAACACGGTAAAAATGAACAGTATTACTATAGTCTAATGTAACAAATGAACAAGAACAGAGCTGGAATGTTTAAATGTGAAACAATAACTAAGAGATCATGAAACCATTTATCATTCAATGGATCCCTGGAATCTAAAACGAGAGAACAAAATCAAAAGAGTGTGGCAATGGGATGGGAGCTCCATAACTTTTGGGCCGGCAGAACCTCTAATTAGCTTAACGTGCTTCCTCCCAACCCTCGCCTACCCTATTGCAGCTTCGACTTAACTAAATCTGTCATGTCACCATCCTCTTTCGTATGGTCTTTTAACCCGAAAAATAGATAAGAGCTCCCTAGCATACCAGATTACTAACACACATACCTTATCCTTTATCATTTGAACCAAGGCTTCTGACTCATCTCCAGCTCCAGAAATGGAAGTGCTTGGAATGTCAAAAGCTTCTTCCTGAAACATATTAGGTTATAATCCACACAGACCACATTCACTTTAAATACTTAATCCTTCTTTCAATATTTTATTTTTGTTAACAACTCTTAACAAAAAAATATTAGAGAGCACGTGCTCATATACCTTTGTAATAGTATCTAATCCGGTATCAGGGCTTATATGCACATCACGGCAATCATTTTCTTGCAATGTCATATCCCTCTGAGGAGACGAATGGTTATGTTCTTCATTTATAGAAATTTTTTTCAAGTTCTCTTTGATGTCATCAATAGCTGATTTAAGATGACAAGATTCCTCCTCGAGCAAATTAACAATTTCAAGCCTGTACTGAGAATGGAAACCCCGTAATCCTAATACGTCCCTTTTCATCCTTTCTTTCATGGAGATCTGTATTCAAGTAGAAATGAGAATTAATTATCACTAAGTAAAGCATTGTAGCTTAGTAACCACTTAAAGTTAATCTCACTTTTTTGTTTTTCAGATCATGCACCAACTTCTTCAAATGCTTTTCGATCTCCAATCCCTATTCCCCAACGAAATATCAGAAAGAAGCAACTAGTCCAGTAATGTTCATAGTTATTATATGAGGGCAATTCAGTAAATTAAATATGAAAATAACAACCACGCACTTAGTCTTCAGTTGCTATTTGACCTGTTAGTGAAACTAACAAAGTTTATAACAGCTCAGATAACAGACCATAACTAACTATCAGGTTGTTATTCGCATTGCTATTTTATAGAATTGCACTCATATATTAACATTCTACATGAATCAGAAACTTATACTTGTACAATATTAATACCATCTGTAGCTTGCTCTGAAGATTAATTACGGATTTTCTCAATGCCTCCACCTCTACCTCTAGCTTAGTCTGTCTGAATCAAAAGTCAATCCAGTTAAATAGAAAAAAAATTAGTTAGTCCCTGAGTATTAGCAGTTTAGAACTTACAATGTATTTTGTGGTTGATGTTTCCCCGGAACCAGTAAAGGTCCACATGTCTTCTGAATCATTTAATAGAGAAGTACACTTATCTCCCCAACTAGCATCATCATATCTGTTTAAAGAATTCTGTCTGATGTCATAGAAGTTATTGATCACCTGTACTGAGTAAAATTACAAACTTTATAGTACTAGAAAAACCTAACTATATAAAAAAATTATTATCACATAATGCAAATCACTCAAAATCACCTGCTTGAATATTTCATTATCCGTTTCTTGTTTACTTAAATCAGTCTGAAGTGTAGCTGAAAGCTTCTTTTCTTCAAGGACAGCTGTGGTGAGTTCTTCTATCCTGGTCCACCAAATTAACAAGGAGACTAGAAAACAAATAGAAGACTAATGCGCAATCACATAATAAGTACTTACTTTTGCTGCATAATGTCAAACTTTTGTGATGCAATTTCCTCTTTCTCCTTAGCTTGTTCAGCCTGCAACAACCATATAGACATTTTAAATCTTAAAAATTCGGTGCAGGAAATAGATCAAAACAAAATGCGAAAAAGTAAACTTGAAGTATTGTCACTAGCAAGTGCAGATGTGAAGAGACTAGACCTCCATTATTGCAGTGTCACGTTCAGAAAAAGCAGCAGCAACTGAACTTTGAAAGAACTTAATCTGCTTCTCTGCATCTAAGCTCTGCAACAGTTAGTCACAATAAATATAATTCAGTGGAATCTTGGAACGCGAGACCGATTGCTTTTTGATTTCGGTTTTTTTTTGTTGGTTGTGTCTTGTTTCCTCAGAACTTGTATGAGGTCGTAACAAAAACACCATGAAGTGAAAACCGGTGGCTCGGCCTTCATTGGTGGGGTTTTTTCTTACGTCTTAGGTTCTCCTGTAATTGGCGTAAGTTTTTTTCAACCCTTTTACGACTTTTGCAGTTAAAGTTCTGGGTAGGTGCTAGAATGTGTACTTTTTGTTGTATTTCTAGACTTTGTAATCGTGACCTCTAGCGACTTGCTAGTGGTTGTTTATTATTATTAATATAATTCTTTTGCCGTTCGAAAAAAGAGTATAATTCAGTGGTATGATAGTTGTTTCGTGTTAGTGGTATCACTGTACTAAAACTTAAAAAACGAACTCCAAAAGAAATGACGGACCTTTGAAAGCTCAGCAGCGTGTAGGTCGGCTAACTGGTTCTGATAAATGAATTAGAACATTAATATGAATAGACCCAGAATGATCAAAAAAGCATTTTAACTACAATGAATTCTCACTTTAATACGATAAGCCTCTGAAAGCTCTTCTTGAAGATTTGCATTCTCTCGTATGCAAGAAGTCAACTTTTTTTTCAAGTCATCTATCTCCTGGTCGAGGCCAGCTGTCCTAATTGGGTATTGATATCAGAACTAATTAAAGCTTTTAACTTTTAAGTTACAAGAACAAAAAAAAAACACGATTATAAAACATTGTAGAGAAAGAAACCTTTGAAAATGCATTCTGGTAGCAACAGCAGCATAACTAGGTCCAGCATGTTGCATACACATTTGCTCAATATCATTACGTAGTTCATCACGCTCTACATATCAAACATTCACCAAAAATAACATTTCATTTACTTTTCAATTACGGATACCAAATGATGTTAATATATTAGATCGTCCACCAGACAAAAACACACACTTAAAGAAAATTGTAATTAATTCAACTTTACCCTTCATCATTTATCGAAAACTTATGTGATTTTCGTGATACTAACGGTTGATACCTATCTTTTTTGACAAATATTCCGAAATAATCTAAAATAGTAATAACTCAGATGACATTGGGACAAATATTACCTAATTTACTTTGGGACGGAAAGTAACGAAAAAGAAAAAACAAGGGGGCACATACCGCGCTCCAACGATTCGATACGCGTAACCAAAGTGGCTCGATCATCGAGTTTATCATCATCCATGGCTGCACTTTCATATAACTAAAATAATCAGCTATCATCATTTTAGGAATATATATAAAAATGAAAAGCAAATTTATATAATAAGTACAAACCTTCTTAGTGAACAAAACTTAATACAGTACAAATTTCATGTTAGTATTCATATGTATAAAAAATAAATTTATATAACAGCAAAGAAGCAAATATTGTTTAAATTATTTAATTATGGTGAAAATAGACAAAAATATATAAATAGGTAGATAGATAGATACAGTTAAATTGGAATAATAATTAATTAAATAGTAAAAAGTTGGAATAGAAAGTAGTTACTACTAGTAGTACCTTGGGAGGAAATATAAACGACGAAAAGTAGGGGAGAAAGGGGGTTTGGGCCGACCGGAGAAGATGATTCACGTTGAGATGCCTGTTAAAATGAGATCAGACCCGGTTCAGATGATTAAAGTTGAGATGCCTGTTAAAATGGGATCAGACCCGGTTCAGATAGTTATAGCGGTTCGTTTCTAGTTTAGAATATACGAATATACTATCAACAAAAGCAACAAAGAACCCAATTCCTAAACAAAGGTATGAGGAAATGAGATGTAAATGGTCTTGCCTCTATTCAAAAATAGAGAATCTGTTTTTATAAGAACCTTTGGCTAAAATGAGGTAAAAGTAGGAAAGTGTAAAGAGTTTAGTTATCATACACGTCGGTCGAGTATTACTTGACAATATAAAAGAGTAGAGAAGGGTATCAAATCTTTCAACGTGCTTCTCTGTAGTTTATAAATTAGAAAACAATTTAAATTGCTTCTTTAATTTTTCTCTTACAGTTTTTGAGGAAGGATCCCTTCTTGATGATTCTGACAATTTGTAAGTAGTGTTTTCGGTTTGTTTTGCGTGTGAGAAACAAAGCAATTTCATTGGAACCTTTGATGCCGGTTTAAATTAGTCACAATTTGTGATTGATTCCTTGGTGACAAATGGATTCAAAAACGTTTTAAAGATCCTTGAACACTTGGTATTTGATGATAATTGATTAGGTGTTCTAATTTGCGATTTTTCTCATAGTAAGAAACAAAGCCCACTGTTTGATTATAGAGAGTTTAATAAACTTGGTATATGATTTGAACTTGGTTGAAAATCAATGCTCTGATATCAATGTTCTTAAACCATCCTTTTTAGCTATCCTTTTTTATTGGCTATGATGATATGTTTAGATTCAAAGAAAAATAGAGTTTATGTGTTCCTTGGCATGGCATTTGAGGTGTTTATGTGACTTTGCTGTCACATGGCAACCTTCTTTGATGCAGCCATGCAGAATCATTACTCTTAATTGAGCAAGTCTGAGCCTTCATAATCTTATGCACATGTCAAAGTTTCTTAAAAGTGTCAAAGTTACTTAAAAGTGTCAAAGTTTTTTAAAAGTTTATCTGGGTCGGAAAGATAAGAATACGACGACAGACAGTTCTGTTCATGACGATGGTTCATGTTTTGTAGTGTGAACGGTAAGAATTTTATTCATTTGCCTAAGGTAAGTTTATAAATTTGTCATATTATTGTTTTTTCTTGTTTTTTGAATCTTTTATGTTTTTATTTTAATGAAATATGGTTATATTATTCTGGTACCAGTCATCAGGTATATAACGTATATAAATTCATTTGAGTTTAGGTTTACGTACAATTAGACAATTAGTATAACTCAGGTACTTGTGGGAGCATTACGTAAGGTTCCAAAAGCAACTTGGAATGCGAAAGAAAGGTTTCTTTGCTTCTTTCAAGTGCCTGCTTTGTATGCCATTTTATAGATTTTTTGTTTCTCTAAACGCTCAGTGGTTGTATTGTTGATGCAGATTGTGGCTATTCCCTTTGTCGTCTTTATGTTCAGCAGAGAAAATTGTTGGTGACTTAACTGGTTTTAACATTGAGGTGATAAAGCTAGCCTTTTTTTGTCTGATTTGTTGTAGATGGTATTTCCGAATGATATGATATAACCTGGAATAGTTGGATCTGTGTGTTATACTTGTATATGAAGGAATGTGTGTCTATGTCCTTACAAAAAAGACGATACTTTGATTGAGTTATTCTATTACTTTCCTTGGTGCTGTTGCTACCATCCTCTTTCAATTCAATGAGTTTTTGAAATTAGGGATTTTTGATATCGGTTCCATGAAAGTTTGGCAAATTTTGATTAGAGTTAATTTCAAAAATCGTCCTTGTGGTTTTACCAAAAAATCACGTTTCATCCTTTAAACTTCAAAATGACACTGGTAGTCCTTTATACGCGGATAATGGTCACGTTTCGTCCTTTAGTCGACCGTATAAAGGACGAAACGTGTCCATCATCCGTTAGATTAAAGGACGAAACGTGTCCATCATCCGTTAGATTAAAGGACGAAACATGACCATTATCCGCGTATAAAGGACTACCAGTGTCATTTTGAAGTTTAAAGGATGAAACGTGATTTTTTGGTAAAACCACAAGGACGATTTGTGAAATTAACTCTTTTGATTATTTAAGAAACTACTAAATATTAATGAAGTTATATTTTTGAATCTTTTCATAACCTTCTTTTCCTGGCCTTCTTATTGCAGGTGAAGTTGTCAGGATCTATAAGTAGCCAATACTTGACTTCGTTGCTCATGGCAGCTCCCCTTGCACTGGAAAACGTAGAGATAGAATTTATAGATGAGTTGATCTCTGTACAAGTGATACTTGGGACAGATTCCATGTCCGGGGAGTTCAGAAGTACAAGTAAGTTGATCATTACATAAAAGTCAATCTATACGTGAATATCGGTCAACAACTATGTTTTAAGAACAATTATGTAAGATAGGAAGATGTTGTATTGAAATAAGTTGAGATAATGTATTCCTTGGCATGGCATTTGATTTGTGTATGTGACCTTGCTATCACATGCCAATGGTAATTAAATTAGTACTTTTCATGGATAAAAGATTGAGTTGGATTATCGATAATGGATCAAGTATTGGGAAAAGGTGGGTTTTGGTCAGTTATTAAAGGCTGGATTGATGAGCAGTATGATTATGTGGTCAGATTTTTGTTATTGATGCCATCTTGAGTTGTATTTCTGTTTTGGCAGCATGATTAAGCTTCTCGTGTAATTGCAGGATTAAAAATTAGAACTTGACAAAGCCAAAACTATGCTGGCAGATGTAAAAGCTACGGATTGTTATTGCTGCACTTTCCCAGCAAAGATAGAAAAGACAGGTATCCAAAGGATTGGTAGTCAAAGGAAGATTTACACCAAAACAATTTGAGGGGACTTTGCGACAAAAATCAGGTTATGTTCTATTTTATGTCTAAAAGAATAGTAGTGCCATAGAGAATATAAAAGGATTTTTGATTGTTGGAACTTACTTTGTAGTAATCAATCTTTGACATGCTTTGTGAGTGTTTAAGTTTCACATGCCTGCACCACCCACCTAAACAACCCCCCCCCCCCCTGAGTTTTTTGGTTCGGTTACCAAATAATACACCCCCCCCTGAATTTTTTGGTTAGGCAACCAAATAATACCCCCCCTTTCAATTATATTTTTAGTTGTTTTGCTTTATAGATTTAAGTGGATTGTTGGATGTTCATGCCATTTCGTGTTATGTTCAATAGACTTGCTAAAAATGGGAGACAATTTGAAGAGAATACAAAAGAGTATGCTGATGAAGACAAACTACAAAAATGAGGTAAGGTTTTTTCAATGCTCCTTTTCATTTTTAGCTGATTAACTTCAATTTTGTAGTAGCTGTGAATAAGTTTCATATAAGTATCTGTATATCTGATTAAGGTGGATATGATGGATGATTGGACATTCAATAATGTAAGAAAGCCAAATACGTTTCCTATAAGTGTCTGTATATAGTGCACATTGAAAGAAAGTCTACTACTTTACTTGTGACATAAAACTTATAAGTTTGGACGATTCTATATTTGGAGTATCATCAAAATTGGATGATTCAAATGGGTGATAGGGGGATAGGATATGGCTGTCGTTGCTGGGAATGTTATTAGATGATTATACAATATGGTTAACAGTTTAGGATGACAGGTCATGATTCTGCAGGTTATTGTTATTGCTGAGTTGGAATGTGAAAGATTTTTTTTGCTAATATTTGCTTGAGATTGATTTGCGGAGAAGATTGCAAGCAAGTGTTTTTTTTTGGTCACGTAGGTATGGATTTGATATTGATTTGCGGAGAAGATTGCAAGCAAGTGTTTTTTCATAATCTCGAGATTGATTTGCGGAGATAGTTTTGTTTAATATGCATAAATATATTGAAATAACTTATTTGTATATTAAAAATAGGCCCGCATTTTACGCGGGGCTTAAATCTAGTATACCATATAACACACTTTATCGCATATCTAGCAATAATAAACATAATAGGACGTAGAATATACTATATACTACGTATACATATAATTTTATAAAAGAATTTCTATTTTGAGACTGATATCTTTATTTTGAGAAATTGTCACAAATCGTCCCTGTGGTTTGCTCGATTTGCATTTTCATCTCTGTGCTTTTTTTATCATTAGGTGTCCCTGTACTTTTCATTTTCATTGCTAGTCGTCCCTGCCACTAACAACCGTTAGTTTTCATCCGTTAAACCCCTCATGTGCAATGCACATGAGGGCATTTTCGTCCAGTTTGTAACCATAGGGACTATTTGTGATAAAACATCTTTGAGGGACTATTTGTAATAAAAGACAAAAACTCATCATCTTCATCCCTCTCTCACTCCCACCACCGGCCAAACTTCCGGCCACCCTCACAGCCTCCTTTCGCCGCACTTTTTCACCATAAAAAACTTCGGCCATCATCCCCAACAACAATTAGGGTTTCATCTTTAATCACAACCACAGAACCGTCGCCGCTGCTGCTGCTCCGCCACTCTACCGCCGCTGTTGTTGCTGTTTCGTTTTCCAGCCACCACTACACGACTCCATAACATCCGAGGAAAGTATGAAACGTAAGTATCAATCTTCTAAACAAACCCATTTCGTCCCTCTCTCTAAAAACCCTAATCTTTTATTTTTTTCTTCTATTTCTCTCTCTCGCAGCCACGCACCACCGGACTACCATCACCTCACGACGGTTTAGAAAGAAGAAGAGACGTTCAAGCTTCAACACAGGTCGTTATAGATTTGACCATGCTCGATTATTATGTTTTTCTCTTCGGTTTCGGTAACCATAGTGGGGTGGTGGTTCTCGGTTTCCGGCGAACTTTTCCGGCGGTGGCAGGTGGTGGCCGGCCGGTCAGAAGTGGTGGTCGGAGTTGTGTGGGAGAAGGAATCCAAAGATTTTTTTTTAATCCAATATTTTTATTACAAATAGTCCCTGTGGTTACGAACTTGACGATTATACCCTCATGTGCAATGGTTTAACGGAGCAAAACTAACGGCTGTTAGTGTTACGGACGGTTGGCAATGAAAATGAAAAGTACAAGGACACCTAATAAGAAGAAAAAAACACAGGGATGAAAATGCGAATCGAGCAAACCACATGGACGATTTGTGATAATTTCTCCTTTATTTATTAGGTGAGTTATGATTTAAAATGGGTAAGATTTATAACCATTTTGTAGGTTGTAGAATTTTAAAAGGGTGTTAAAACTCCTTTTTACTTTTAATGGCAAACTATTAAATTATTACTTTAAACTCTTGTTGTTCGGTTGTTCCATAAATATAATTACAAGATTTTTTATAATGGATAATTAGAATACTTAGTGCCATAATAATTTTCATAATATCATTATGTTAAGAGTACGAATGGTTTTCATAATATCATTATGTTAAGAGTACGAATGGTTTTCATAATATCATTATGTTAAGAGTATGAATGGTGTCACGTTAGTGAGGTGATACTATTCAAACTCTCGTCACATTACATCCATTTTATTGCTTGAATATAGACACATTGTATTCAGTTTTAACTTTTTTTAATCATAGTTTTTTTCACAGTTTTTTTCCCTTAGTTTTGAAATTTTGTTTTTTACACAATTTTCATTTATTTATTCTTGCCCCGTGTTTCCTTTCATTTTTGTTTCCCCTTGTTTTGGGTCTTTTGTTTTCTTACACAAACCCGACATTTTAAAAATTTGAGTTAATTGCATAAAGCGTCCCTGTGGTTTACACAAATTCGCGGTTTACATCCCTGTAAGTTTTTTTTAGTGTTTTTCATCCTTGTTTCAAGTATTATTAGCAAATTACATCCTTTTCATTAACGCCATTAGTTTCGAGCCGTTAACATGCTGCACGTGCTCCACATGTGTGGGCTTTTTTCGTCTTTTTCTTTCTCACATGGACATTTTATGCAACTTTGTGTGCAAACCACAGGAACGTTTTATACAAATAACTACTTTATCTTATATTTTTTTTTTCATTTTATACTTTTTTTTAAAAGATTATTACTTGTAGATGTAACTAACTATGACTAAATGTATATGTTATTTAAAGATCTCGTATATGTCAATATCATATAATGAACTTTCATATCTCAGTTATTGAGTGTACCTGGGTATATGTGGCAACCATATAAGCTGTCACTTGTAAGTTTTTGATTAGTCGGGTACATCCAATAACCGGGATGTGAAAGTTCATTACATGACATCGACATTTTATGAAACTTTTAATAACATAAATATTTAGTCATTGTTAGTTACATCCACATGTAATAATCTTTTTTTTATAATCATATGTTCTAAAACCAAAAACACTTCCTCAACCTTGTTTTCGTTTTTTCAGATCGAAAACCAACCACCAACATTTTTTCATCTTGGTTTAATTTTTAAAATTTTGGTGGTTAAAGATGAAAAAATGTTGGTGGTTAGATTTTTAGATTTGAAAAACGAAAGCAAGGTTGTGGAGGTGTTTTTAGAACATATGATTAAAAAAGAGATTATTACATGTGAATGTAACTAATGACTAAATATTTATGTTATTAAAAGTTTCGTAAAATGTCAATGTCATTTAATGAACTTTCACATCGTGGTTATTAGATGTACCCGACTAATCAAAAACTTACAAGTGACAGCTTATATGGTTGTCACATATACCCAAGTACACTCAATAACTGAGATATGAAAGTTCATTATATGATATTGACATATACGAGATCTTTAAATAACATAGACATTTAGTCATAGTTAGTTACATCTACAAGTAATAATCCTTTAAAAAAAGTATAAAAAAGAAAGAGAAGTTATTTGCATAAAACGTCCATGTGGTTTGCACACCAAGTTGCATAAAACGTCCCTGTGATGAAGGAAAAGACGAAAAACCCTCACATGTGGGGCACGTGCAACATGTTAACGGCTCGAAACTAATGGCGTTAATGAAAAGGATGTAATTTGCTAATAATACTTGAAACATGGATGAAAAACACTAAAAAAAACTTGCAGGGATGTAAACCACAGGGACATTTTATGCAATTAACTCTAAAATTTTTGAACAACACAAGAAGGTAGTCAAAGTGAATTTTTTCAAGAGATGAATTGGAATTATTCTTCATATATTACAGTTATCTTCTTTATATAAAGAATGGAAAACATAGGCGTAACTTAAAAACCGGACTGATGACCAAAAGCTATAGTGATTTGTAATTAACTATTGTTAAAGTAAATTTTTTTGTTGTTGCACGATAGCTCAAGATTCTTCTTTATTATTTCCCTTCAAATGTCTTGTTAAGGTATTCTTCATTTCTTCGAATATGTATTCTAGAAGTATTTCTTCTTTTTCTTCAACGAGAACGGTACCTGCGCGTTGCGGCGATGATGGAGGTGATGCGGGGTGGTGATGTAATGGCGGCGGCGGCGGTGGCGGTGATGGGGTGATCTACCTGACGGGCTCCGCCCTCGGATTTAAAAATTCGTCGAAAGTATATCGAATGACCACTCTAATGAAAGAGCATGAAATTTTAAGAACACCCATATAATTTTTATAATTTATCGATGTACGATTTTTGAGATAAAAGATTTTGAATGAATTAGAAGAATAAAATGATTTATGGAGGAGAGAGAAAAAAATGATTGGTTGAGATTTGAGGAGAGAGAAAGAGTATTATAGTTATTTTAGTTAAATATAAAATAAATAAGAGGGGCATTTTGGGGAAGTAAATGTTGAAACTTAAAATCAATATTGAAAATTTAAGTTCAATGTTGATAATATAGAGGAAATCTGCTTTATAATATAGTATAGATATAGATATTAGGTTTTGAGCTATGTATGGGCTATAATTTCTGAGAATAATAACCGGCCACTAGGTTTTGTTGAGACTTAAGAGCTCATAAGTTTTACTTTGATATTTATTTCTTTCTCTAACCCTTTAATATTTAACGAAAACAAAAAAATGGACGCCAAATCCAAGGTTGGAATGTCGAACCAAAGTATCAAGTGTTAGGACCCGATTAGGGCAAGATACGGTATCGAATGCCATGTCAGCAATGCTGACTAAGTATGAAAAAAAATAGAAAATGGATGTATAACAGAGGTACCTCGTGGATATATTGCTGACACTCAAGATGATATCTGGAATGTAAGTAATATCTTGGTATTACATGACACGAACATGTTTTAAGTCGCAAGAAAAACAAATCTAATTGTAAGTCTATAGTTAAACATGCTTATTTTTTTTTTTTTTTTCTCTTCTCTTTTTTTTTATTGTAAGTCTATAGTTAAACATGCTTATGCAGAAGAAGTACAAACTGCGTGATCTACTGTAAAAGCGCTTATCATGTCATCATAAACAAAGTTGTGCGTTATGAACAAAGGAAATAACTTTTAAACCTTTTTACTAATATTACACGATAAAACAAGATAAGCAAATGTCAAATACAACAAGACACAAAACAGAGATTGAGGTTAGTAATTAGGATTAAAGCAATATTTTTGTCACACCCCGTTGTAGCGGAAATACAGGGTTAACAAGTAATTGCGTACTAATCAGAAGGTAAATAGAGATTACATCCATTAATCCAAATACGAGTTTATTACAAGTATAATCGTTCGGAAGTGGACCCCAATACACGGATACAAACTATCCTCAATTGGAAAATGGGCCCACTAAATACAAATATAACATATGGACAGCTAAGTACAATTAGGACTAATAAAGCTATAGTCCTCAGAGGTCTGACGCTAATTGTACGTCCAATGTTCAAAAGATGGCTTCAAAATGCCATATACGCTTCCAAATACTTACTGTTGGTTCCCTGAAAAGCATGAAATTTGAGAGGATCAACTATCGAAATAGTTGGTGAGTTTACAGTATGTTTGACCAAATGTTTATTCGTCATTGATACAACACAATGACCTATAGTTATAAAAGACCAGGCAGTTAGAATACAACATCTAACAATACTTTTATTTCAAGATAGTCAGAATACCACATCTGACAGCATATGACAGTCAGAATACAACATCCGACAGTATCAGTCAATATGCCTCGCACAGGTTTCCGTTCTACATGGGTGCGGACCTTAACCAAGACAGTCAGAATACAACATCCGACAATTTAACCAAGACAGTCAGAATACAACATCCGACAATTTAACCAAGACAGTCAGAATACAACATCCGACAATTTAACCAAGACAGTCTATTCACTGCGTTCAATTAAGATTTAAATCTTTATTTAACGTTATTTTAAGACTCGGCATTCGTCTAAATAGCTAATAGTCTACGTCATAAGGATACGTCTAATTGAACTATATCAAATGTTCAATTAACTAATAATTTTCACGTCATAATCTCTAAATTAGACGAAATTATAAATAATGATCGAGATTAGGACTAACCCGTTGTTAATAAATTACGAGTTGTCACAGCATCCCCGACTTCTAAGGATTTCGTCCCGAAATCAAGTCTTGCTTAGTAAAGATATGGGGATACTTATTCCTCATGTAATCCTCACGTTCCCAAGTCGAGTCTGGTCCGTGCTTTGAATTCCAACGAACTTTGACCAACTTGATACGACTTCGTCTAAGCTGTTTGAGCTGTTGGTCTATAATTTCAACAGGCTCCTCTACAAATTGAAGAGAGTCATTCACTTGCAACTCTTCCACAGGTACAACCAATGTTTCATCAGTCAAACATTTCTTAAGATTTGATATATGAAATGTGGGATGAACATGTTCCAAGCTCTTGGGGTAAATTGAGCTTATAAGCCACGGAACCAATCCTTTGAACGATTTCAAATGGTCCGATATAACGAGGACTAAGTTTTCCTCTCACGCCAAAGCGTGCAGTGCCCTTCCAAGGTGACACTTTCAACATAACTTTATCACCCACTTGAAACTCAAGGGGTTTCCTTCTACGATCTGCATAGCTCTTCTGGCGATCCTGAGCCGCCTTCAGCCGTGCCCTAATTTCAACAATCTGGTCAGTAGTCTTCTGAACCAGCCCATACTTGTACAAACGACGCTCACCAGCATCTAGCCAACAAACAGGCGATCTACATTTTCGTCCGTACAAAGCCTCAAAAGGGGCACACTTTATGCTTGTGTGATAGCTGTTATTATATGAAAATTCAGCTAACGGCAAAAAGGTATCCCAACTACCTTTGAAGTCAATGACACATGCCCGAAGCATGTCCTCTAAAGTCTGAATGGTACGTTCACTTTGCCCGTCCGTCTGTGGATGGTAAGCCGTACTCAAATTCAACTGAGTGCCTAAGGCGTCTTGAAAATATCTCCATGATTGTGAAGTAAAACGACCATCACGATCCGAGATAATAGACACAGGAACGCCATGAAGTGACACGATCTTCTCGATATATAATTGAGACAATTTCTTTATTTTCCAATTCTCCCGTATGGGAATGAAGTGTGCAGACTTCGTCAATCGGTCAACAATGACCCAAATAGTATCGTAACCCTTCAAGGTTCGAGGTAACTTCGTAATGAAGTCCATAGTAATCTGTTCCCATTTCCAGTCCGGAATTTGGGGTTGTTGGAGCAGTCCAGAAGGCTTTTGGTGCTCTGCCTTAACCATTGAACAATTTAAACACTTTGAAACATACGTGGCGATATCTCTTTTCATACCAGGCCACCAATAAAAATCCTTTAACCCATGGTACATTTTTGTCAGCACCAGGATGGATTGAGTACTTAGATCGATGACTCTCGTTCATTAAGAGTTCTCTAAGTCCATTATACTTGGGAATCCACACTCTGCCCTTGACATGTCTGATCCCATCGCCATCCAATTCAAATAACCGTTCGGCATCCCACAATGCTTCCTTCTCGATACGCCCTGATCGTAAGGCCTCATTCTGATCATCTAAAACTCTATCCCTTAATGATGAGCCAAGGTAAGAACTTGCTCTTGTTATGACAGATAGTGAAATTCTATCTTTTCTACTTAGCGCGTCAGCAACAACATTTGCTTTACCGGGATGATACTTGAGTTCACAATCGTAATCACTCAGTAATTCTACCCATCGTCTTTGTCGCATATTCAGCATTTTCTGATCGAAGATATGCTGAAGGCTTTTGTGATCTGTGAATACCGTACACTTTGTACCATACAAATAGTGCCTCCAAATTTTTAAGGCAAAAACAACCGCTCCGAGTTCAAGATCGTGGGTTGTATAGTTCTTTTCGTGGATCTTGAGCTGTCTAGAGGCGTAAGCAATGACCTTACCTTCCTGCATGAGCACACATCCCATTCCCTGATGTGATGCGTCACAGTATACTACGAAGTTTTCAATTCCATTCGGTAACGCTAAAATAGGAGCATTACATAGCTTGTCTTTCAACGTTTGAAATGCTTCTTCCTGGGCATCCTGCCAAATAAATTCCTTGGTCTTTTGAGTTAACAACGTCAAAGGTTGAGCAACCTTTGAGAAGTTCTCGATAAATCTCCTATAATATCCGGCCAATCCAAGAAACTGGCGGATTTCTGTCGGAGTCTTAGGGGCTTCCCACTTCTTTATTGCTTCAATCTTAGATGGATCTACGTGGATCCCATCCCTGTTCACTACATGACCCAAGAAGTGTACTTCCCTAATCCAGAATTCACATTTTGAGAATTTCGCGTACAACTTCTGATCCTTGAGCAGTTGCAGAATTGTTCTCAGATGACCTTCATGTTCATCTTTATTCCTTGAGTATATCAGTATGTCGTCAATAAATACAATGACAAACTTGTCAAGATACGGTCGACATACTCGATTCATCAGGTCCATAAACACAGCAGGTGCATTGGTTAAGCCAAATGGCATAACCAAAAACTCATAATGCCCATAACGAGTTCTGAAAGCTGTTTTAGGAATGTCCGTCTCTCTGACTCTGAGTTGATGATACCCAGATCTGAGATCAATCTTGGAAAAGTGTGATGCACCTTCCAATTGGTCAAACAAGTCGTCAATACGAGGCAAAGGGTACCTGTTCTTGACAGTCAACTTGTTCAATTCTCTGTAATCAATACACATCCGCATAGAGCCGTCTTTCTTCTTCACAAATAGGATTGGAGCTCCCCAAGGTGATGAACTTGGACGAATTAGTCCTTTAGCCAACAACTCTTGAAGTTGTTCGGACAATTCTTGCATTTCTGATGGCGCAAGACGATAGGGTGCCTTGGCCACGGGTGCAGCTCCAGGAATCAAATCTATTCCAAACTCTACTGGTCTGTGAGGTGGAAGTCCCGTCAAATCTTCAGGAAATACTTCTGGAAAATCCCTAACTACTGGAATATCTTTCATTTCTTTAACCTCGGGTTTCCTTTCTACTACAAATGCTAAGAAGGCAGGGTGTTCTTTTTGTAAATATTTATTGGCCTTTATTGCCGATACTAAGATTAATTTCTTTCCTGCCTTGTCTCCTTGTACTTCTAGGGTTTCGTTATTCTGCAGAGGTATTCTAACAATCTTCTCATAACAACTTATATTAGCTCTAACCTTAGATAACCAGTCCATACCCACAATCACATCAAAACTGCTTAGTTCTATGGGGATCAGGTCAATTTTAAAAGTCTTACCGGCTAATACCAAACTACAATCTACTAAATGATCTCTAGCAATATATTTTTGACCGTTTGCATATTCGACAACATAAGTATCTTTCATGGGGGTAGCTATTATACCAAAACGAGACTTAAATTCTAAGGATATGAAACTTTTATCAGCACCGGAGTCGAATAATATAAAAACATAATGATCATTGAGTATGAATGTACCTATCACAACATTGGGATCATGTCGTGCATCAGCAGCATCCAAAGCAAAAACTCGACCTCTGCCTTGTCCTCGTTGATTCCTAGCTTGATTGTTCCCCGCATTGTTCCTCACTGGAACTATAGCATTGTTGTTCGGGTTCAGATTAAGTCTTGGACACGCGGGTCGCATATGATTCTCGCTTCCACACTCGTAGCACTGATTTGGTATCCTTTCCCTACAGAACTTTGCCTGATGTCCCGTCCTTTTACAACGGTGGCAAGTAGGACAATTTCCCAAGTGATGGAGACCACACTTGTTGCATCTTGTGTTTGTGCCAGGGTTTCTATTAATATTCTGGGGGACCACTGCA
This sequence comes from Erigeron breviscapus, assembly GCA_034093135.1. NCBI lineage: Eukaryota > Viridiplantae > Streptophyta > Magnoliopsida > Asterales > Asteraceae > Erigeron > Erigeron breviscapus. The sequence goes on from CM067174.1 coordinate 281,241, forward strand.
AAGTTTCTGGCAGCCTTAAACCTCTTGCCATTTCCACCATTTCCAAAACCACTACCAGAGGCTTGATCGTTCCTTCTCTTGACCACTTCAGTTCCAACAGAAGAACCAGTGGTTCTTTTCAAGTCTATCACCATCCGATTGGTTGCACTAACTGCCGCCTGTAAAGTCATAGGGTTAAAAGCGGCCACCAATCTTCGGATGTCAGGTGACAATCCATAGCAGTACCTTTCCACTAACTTCTCCTCCGTATCCACCATACGAGGAACTAGCCTTGTCAGCTCATGAAAACGAGTAGTGTATTTCTCGTTATCTAATCCAACCATAGCATGGTTCCAAAATTCGTTTTCCATCCTCTGTACTTCCTCCCTAGGACAGTACTTCTCCATTAGCATCCTTTTAAAGTTCATCCAAGGTATGTTATATGCCGGCTCTCGGCCACGAGTCCTAATCTGTTCGTTCCACCACGACAAAGCGTGCTTTTGAAACTGAGAAGCTGCACATTCCACTTTGTTCTCTTCAGCACAACGGCTGATATGAAGCACCGCCTCTATACTCTCTAGCCAATTTATTAGACCTACCGGGCCCTCGGTACCATTAAATTCTTTTGGTTTACAATATGTGAAGGTCTTGTAGTCTGTCCCGTGCAGGTGAACTCTAGGAATAACTCGTTCCGCAGTAGGTTCAACGTTGTTACTATTATCAGTGTGATGATTATTATTGGCGTTCATGCTTGCCGTGATCTGAGCAACTAAAGTAGGCATGGCGGCCAACAGTTGTTGTGTCACAAACGCTGCCATATTATTTTCCCCGTCAGCACGTGGGGTAGATCCAAGACCAGTGTTCATATTTGCAGTAGCAATTTCTGGTTCTTGCTGGTTCACAGGTTCTTCCTGTTCAGTTGTATTGGGTTGAGGAGTTGATCTAGTAACTCTCTTGGGAGCAGCCTTCTTCTGGACCTTGCTTCTTTTCTTGGGAGCCATAAGTCTAAGACATAAACCAAAAATGTCATTTAGAGGTTTTCCTCGTAGGAATAACAAAGATTGTAGCCTTTTCAAGATGTTTTAGATATAAGAGGATGCCAAACACAAGTCACAATTTATCGACTTACTTGAACTCATGAACTAAACAAGAAAAGAAATATAGAACACTATACTTCTAGAATTGAAATGAGCAAGTGACGTAGTTTTGAACAAGTAGGTAAGCCGAAGAACTATCATATTTCATTTATACCGAAACTTTTTACATAATCTGACTTGTACGTTTCCAAAATCTTGTGGGAATACAACATCCGACAATTTAACCAAGACAGTCAGAATACAACATCCGACAATTTAACCAAGACAGTCAGAATACAACATCCGACAATTTAACCAAGACAGTCAGAATACAACATCCGACAATTTAACCAAGACAGTCAGAATACAACATCCGACAATTTAACCAAGACAGTCAGAATACAACATCCGACAATTTAACCAAGACAGTCAGAATACAACATCCGACAATTTAACCAAGACAGTCAGAATACAACATCCGACAATTTAACCAAGACAGTCAGAATACAACATCCGACAATTTAACCAAGACAGTCAGAATACAACATCCGACAATTTAACCAAGACAGTCAGAATACAACATCCGACAATTTAACCAAGACAGTCAGAATACAACATCCGACAATTTAACCAAGACAGTCAGAATACAACATCCGACAATTTAACCAAGACAGTCAGAATACAACATCCGACAATTTAACCAAGACAGTCAGAATACAACATCCGACAATTTAACCAAGACAGTCAGAATACAACATCCGACAATTTAACCAAGACAGTCAGAATACAACATCCGACAATTTAACCAAGACAGTCAGAATACAACATCCGACAATTTAACCAAGACAGTCAGAATACAACATCCGACAATTTAACCAAGACAGTCAGAATACAACATCCGACAATTTAACCAAGACAGTCAGAATACAACATCCGACAATTTAACCAAGACAGTCAGAATACAACATCCGACAATTTAACCAAGACAGTCAGAATACAACATCCGACAATTTAACCAAGACAGTCAGAATACAACATCCGACAATTTAACCAAGACAGTCAGAATACAACATCCGACAATTTAACCAAGACAGTCAGAATACAACATCCGACAATTTAACCAAGACAGTCAGAATACAACATCCGACAATTTAACCAAGACAGTCAGAATACAACATCCGACAATTTAACCAAGACAGTCAGAATACAACATCCGACAATTTAACCAAGACAGTCAGAATACAACATCCGACAATTTAACCAAGACAGTCAGAATACAACATCCGACAATTTAACCAAGACAGTCAGAATACAACATCCGACAATTTAACCAAGACAGTCAGAATACAACATCCGACAATTTAACCAAGACAGTCAGAATACAACATCCGACAATTTAACCAAGACAGTCAGAATACAACATCCGACAATTTAACCAAGACAGTCAGAATACAACATCCGACAATTTAACCAAGACAGTCAGAATACAACATCCGACAATTTAACCAAGACAGTCAGAATACAACATCCGACAATTTAACCAAGACAGTCAGAATACAACATCCGACAATTTAACCAAGACAGTCAGAATACAACATCCGACAATTTAACCAAGACAGTCAGAATACAACATCCGACAATTTAACCAAGACAGTCAGAATACAACATCCGACAATTTAACCAAGACAGTCAGAATACAACATCCGACAATTTAACCAAGACAGTCAGAATACAACATCCGACAATTTAACCAAGACAGTCAGAATACAACATCCGACAATTTAACCAAGACAGTCAGAATACAACATCCGACAATTTAACCAAGACAGTCAGAATACAACATCCGACAATTTAACCAAGACAGTCAGAATACAACATCCGACAATTTAACCAAGACAGTCAGAATACAACATCCGACAATTTAACCAAGACAGTCAGAATACAACATCCGACAATTTAACCAAGACAGTCAGAATACAACATCCGACAATTTAACCAAGACAGTCAGAATACAACATCCGACAATTTAACCAAGACAGTCAGAATACAACATCCGACAATTTAACCAAGACAGTCAGAATACAACATCCGACAATTTAACCAAGACAGTCAGAATACAACATCCGACAATTTAACCAAGACAGTCAGAATACAACATCCGACAATTTAACCAAGACAGTCAGAATACAACATCCGACAATTTAACCAAGACAGTCAGAATACAACATCCGACAATTTAACCAAGACAGTCAGAATACAACATCCGACAATTTAACCAAGACAGTCAGAATACAACATCCGACAATTTAACCAAGACAGTCAGAATACAACATCCGACAATTTAACCAAGACAGTCAGAATAATTACTATCTGACATACGTGGGAAATACATCCACCAAAAAGATTACAACTCAAATACAGATGTATGAGTTGTCAATTGTTCTAAGGCTTACAATACGTTACTACTACTACTACTATTACTGATTACATCCTGAAAAGAACTACAACAAGCAATGCCACCACCAAGACCACTACGACTGATAGTATCCAGACCATTCTACCAATAGCTTCTCTCCCTTCCCTAGCCACAGTCATAGCCTCAGCCGCCTGCTGATAAGCTCCAGTCAACTCCTGAGCTTGATTCTCCATACTCTTTCTGGCGCAGATGAGGGAATTGTTCATCCTCGACAACTGCCGGCGATAATATTCCATCCTATCAGCTGCAGATGCAACTGGCATAACGGCATGTGGATTGTAAATAGGCACTCTCGAGGGACCCGCAGCATACGGATCTCCCTGAAAGAATGAAAGACCAGGTCCACTGTTGCCCTGAACTGGTGCAGAAGGACCAGGAGCATAAGGGTCTCTAGGAGCATAAGGCATATGAGCTCCCTCGGTAGTCCTCCTCGGATATGGAGATACCGGTGTTACCGATGATTGAACATGGATAGACACATGTTCACTTCCAGATTCACTGGATGACGATACAAGGTTGATAGGGCGAGATTCATTGCCCGATTCCTCCATTGGTTCCTCTTCATAAGAGTCAGGAACATATGGAATGGAGTTTGCCAAGACAGGAACTGGAGGTGTACAAGGTACAACAGCATTAGAGCTAACTTCATCCGACATGACTAGTCTGAAAAGATAGTCAAATAATCCATATAAGTCTACTGGATAAGACAGCACGAATCAATTGAAGGTGACAGTACGCAACATTGAGGTTTAAAGAAATCTTTGTCTAGATTACACACATTCGGTTTGGGTTTCTATTACCAACATATTTAAAATGCTTATATATAGGGTCACCCGCAGCCTTCCCACCATATTTAAATATGTTGTCAATATAATCCAAACTATCACGTATATAAACCTTATGCATACACATACGAGTCGAGTTTCTATTCCTAACATGCCTTAAATGCTTATGTATAGGGTCACCCGCAGCCTTCCCACCACATGTACAGCATGCTGTGAATATAATTCAACTAACACGTATATACAAAATTTTAGATATTTATTTCGAGCCTTATACTATTTTACATAATCGGGACGTAGTTGATCGGGTTAGGTCTAATTATTGACAAATAGTATAACTCTCGAGATAAGTATCCTAAACCTTAATGACTTAGATTTCCTATATGAAGCGACCATGGCTATAGATTGAGTTATTCACGAGGAATAACTCCGTATTCACTATAACCTTGCCTCTGATACCAATTTTTGTCACACCCCGTTGTAGCGGAAATACAGGGTTAACAAGTAATTGCGTACTAATCAGAAGGTAAATAGAGATTACATCCATTAATCCAAATACGAGTTTATTACAAGTATAATCGTTCGGAAGTGGACCCCAATACACGGATACAAACTATCCTCAATTGGAAAATGGGCCCACTAAATACAAATATAACATATGGACAGCTAAGTACAATTAGGACTAATAAAGCTATAGTCCTCAGAGGTCTGACGTTAATTGTACGTCCAATGTTCAAAAGATGGCTTCAAAATGCCATATACGTTTCCAAATACTTACTGTTGGTTCCCTGAAAAGCATGAAATTTGAGAGGATCAACTATCGAAATAGTTGGTGAGTTTACAGTATGTTTGACCAAATGTTTATTCGTCATTGATACAACACAATGACCAATAGTTATAAAAGACCAGGCAGTTAGAATACAACATCTAACAATACTTTTATTTCAAGATAGTCAGAATACCACATCTGACAGCATATGACAGTCAGAATACAACATCCGACAGTATCAGTCAATATGCCTCGCACAGGTTTCCGTTCTACATGGGTGCGGACCTTAACCAAGACAGTCAGAATACAACATCCGACAATTTAACCAAGACAGTTAGAATACAACATCCGACAATTTAACCAAGACAGTCAGAATACAACATCCGACAATTTAACCAAGACAGTCAGAATACAACATCCGACAATTTAACCAAGACAGTTAGAATACAACATCCGACAATTTAACCAAGACAGTCAGAATACAACATCCGACAATTTAACCAAGACAGTCAGAATACAACATCCGACAATTTAACCAAGACAGTTAGAATACAACATCCGACAATTTAACCAAGACAGTCAGAATACAACATCCGACAATTTAACCAAGACAGTCTATTCACTGCGTTCAATTAAGATTTAAATCTTTATTTAACGTTATTTTAAGACTCGGCATTCGTCTAAATAGCTAATAGTCTACGTCATAAGGATACGTCTAATTGAACTATATCAAATGTTCAATTAACTAATAATTTTCACGTCATAATCTCTAAATTAGACGAAATTATAAATAATGATCGAGATTAGGACTAACCCGTTGTTAATAAATTACGAGTTGTCACAGTTTCTCTATTTATCATTAAGATATTACTAAGACAATCCAAACTGTAATCTGGAACATAACTCAAGTTCTCTAATGTAAGAGTGATCCACTTTTCAACACACAAGTTGCAACTCATGCTATAAATAAACCACAGCCATACGATAATGAAAGATCACGGCATCAAGAAAGTTTAGTTGCAAAAGGTGATGTATTTGGAAAGATATTAAGCTATGAATTGTGTTGTCTATCTGTATTTCAGGATAAAGATTATAAAGGGAAAGCATTTGAACACGACACGAAAACTCAAAAGATTTTCAGGTATGTCGTAATGCAATTCCTGACATGCCGAAAGAAAATAATCATTTACAAACACCAACGATAAGGTTAACTGATATGCAAAAACAAGAACTCATGATCCATTGAAGAACAGCACAGATGTTAAAACCACTAGATACATTTTCAGTTCATTTTTTAAGTCCAGAATCATATGGAAAAAGATAAAGCAATGTTCAAATCTGGTTACAAGTCCACATAGTTGATAGCCCAAATGAAATCTTGATATAACTTGTACACCATCCATACTTCATTCAATCAAAAGCAAGCATCCAACAGGCAGCAGCAACACAGGGCAGCCAAGCTGCAAAGAAAAACCGTTTAACAAATTTTCACACTTCGCCTTGCCAAATAGTAGTACAGAGATCAGCCAAAGATATAAACTCTTTCAAAGGGTACTCGGCATTTACAACCTCCTACACCCGCTATTTTTTAGTACTCAATAAAGAAGAGTATCATTATTATTATCTAAATAACAGCTTTTAAAAGCACATTTGCTATGTTAATAATTGAAGAAACAAAATAATAGATAGAACAAGTGTTGATGGGTCAACCAGCTTTCTTGCTACCCACCACCGCCCTTTTGCCACATACTATTTTCTTCCATTATACTTGTCTTTTTCCTATTTCGAGTCACATAATATTTGTACACTTGCGTGATGATTCCAAACATCACATTCCTTTTCCTAATACCATACGCAAAAAATGTATACTCGTCTTTTGATCGTTGATTTAACTCAAAAAATGCATACAAGATCAAACATTACCTCTTTAGTTCTCCACACACCATATATAAGGGACCCACAAAACAAAAACAAGGCCTTAGTTATTAAAGCAAAACATCTTGACACATAGGTGAATATAAATGTATATTCTTTGGATTTCTAGTTTAGCATTGTAAATATCATTGTGGTCCAAACAAAGAAATATGCTTTTATATATCCTTCCATAAATGCCAACTATATCAAAATGCAGAGAAGTAATATATAATTCCTACGTAACATAAAAGCATTAAACCTAGCACAAAACGTACACGACTCGTATTATACAGAAAAGCACACACATTTCTTAGAAAGTTCAGATAAGCTTTCATTCGCAGAAGACACTTGGATAACAACATAATGATCCACAAATTCCAATACAAAATCACATTTATAATAAAATTCACAAACTCTTCCCATAACTTATTAATAATTTTATCAACTATAAAAACCACCGTCAACAAAGTTTAACACTTTGCCTTGCCAAAAAAACAGAGATCGGTCAAAAATATAAACTTTTTCAAAGGGTACTCGGCATTTACAACCTCCTAAACCCGCTACTTTTAAGTATTTACTGAACCAAGAGTATCATTATGATTATCTGAATCACAGCTTTTAAAAGCACATTTGCTACCTTAATAATTGAAGAAACAAAATAATAGATAGAACAAGTGTTGATGGGTGTGGATCACATTTCTATTCTTAATACCATAAGCTGAAAAAGTATATTTGTTTTTCGATTGTTGATTCTACTCAGAGAATGCATAAAAAATCGAACATTACCTCTTTAGCTCTCTACACACCATGCCCCACAAAACAAAATCGCGGCCTTAGTTATTAAACAAAACATTTTGACACAGGTGAATAGGGGTGTATATTCTTTAAATTCTAAAATTGCATCGTGAATATCATTGTGGTCCAAACAAAGAAATATGCTTTTATATATCCTTTCCATAAATGCCAACTATATCAAAATGCAGAGAAGTAATATATAATTCCTACGTAACATAAAAGCATTAAACCTAGCACAAAACGTACACGACTCGTATTATACAGAAAAGCACACATTTCCTAGCAAGTTCAGATAAACTCTCATTTGTCTCATTTGCATAAGGCACGTTAATTACAATGTAAAAATCCAAAAGTTCCGATACAAAATCATATTTTAATAACAAAATTCATAAACTCTTCCCCATACAACTTATTAATATCTTCATTCGCTATATAAAACCACTAAACCAATTAGCAGGTGATCAAAAGTGAAATATAATTGTTATATCTTTTGAAGTTTAGGTTTCACAAAATCATGAAATGTAATTTATCTAGCTAAGGGGCATTAGGGATTTGCTTATTGAAATAAATTTTCTGTTATACATATTGCTCGTTGTTACGACGGATTAACTCAAAAACTGCTTATCTACATATTTTATCATTAGAAAATAGCAGAAACCCGCTTAAAATCTATTTTCCCAGCCCATCTCTATCACAAAAAAAAGACTAATTCATAATGTTTGACAATAACAATAACCCAAATGTTCTAGAACAAATCACATGATTTTGCACCAAAATCTCATGACCAAATAAAAAAAAACCATCATCTTTACTAAAATCTTTAAATGACCAAAATACCCCTAAAAAACAAATACCCAAAAAAAGAAAAGAAAAACCCTGAGATTAGGCATCAATCTAGATCTGATCTTTACTCTATCCAAACTTAACAACTACATGCACAAATTTGATAAAGTAAAAGAGAAGAGTAATAAAAAAGTAAAATTTTTTTTTACCATCCTTCTAGGCAACCACTACTTTGTTTTTGCTGTTGAGGAGGTGGTTGAGCATACTGTGGGGCATATTGAGGTGGATATCCTTGTTGTGGTGGGTAACCTTGTTGTGGTGGATAGCCCTGTTGTGGTGGATAGCCTTGTGGTGGGTATGCATCTTTTGGGTATCCCTCTGGTGGATAACCTATACAAGTATACATATATATATATTTATATATTATATACATATTAACCAAATAAACACTCCATCATAAACCCTTTTTGTCACATAATTAAACCCCATAAATATATATGTATAATCAATCAAATATATGATGAAAATAACAAAAATAAATAAATGAAAAATAAATTGTATACCTTGTGGAGGTGGAGCACCAACAGGGGGTTGGCCTTGATTGTAGTAACTCATGATTTTTTTTACAAAAATGTTTTTGGGGGTTTTTTTTTGGGTGGGGATGAAAGGAAAATAAAATGGGTGTGTTTATATATAAAGAGTGAGAGAGAGATGGTGGATAGAAAGAGACGTAAAAGGAGGTTTTATGTCACGCACTGACGGTTTGTAAAAGAGACCAGATAGTGGAAATACTTATGCGCGTGGATAACGCGTGGTTACATAGGATGATGATTCATTGATATGCCTCGATGAATTTTTGGTGGGGGAAGGAAGTCATGTGGCTCCAAATCTCAACCCTCTCAGATCCCACTAATTACATCTCTCTAACTTATTTTTCCTTTTTAATCCTCCCAATCAACTTTCCCAATCATTTTTTATGGCATTCATCACTTTCTCAACTCTTTCAATTTTATTTTTTTAAAAACAAGATTAAAGGCTTGTCAAAGTGGTCCCCCTCACTCACAAGCTCCCAACGGATCTTTTTCTCTCAACCATCCACGGCTCGAAAGCCCTCTCAACCCCAACCCTCTCTCAACCCTCTATGATGGCGGCGGTGTGCCTGGGAGGGCTAGGCCAACCCTCTACCACTCCCTTCCCCCTAAATAGCCTACATGCGCTAATATTCATGAAGATATATCATTTTAGCCAAAGTTTCCCAAATTTTATAAAATATCCAACAAAATTGCAATAAAAACGCCAAATTGCAATGAAAAACGCAATATCGTAACGAAAAACGCAATATCGCAACAAGAGACCCTAAATCGCAACAAAAACCTAAATCGCAGCAAAAAACTCTAAATCGCAATGAGAAAGCATAAATCGCAACGGGAAGCCCTTAATAGCAATGAGAAAGCCTAAATCGCAACGATAAACCCTAAATCGCAACACAAAGTCAAAATCGCAGTAAAAAGTCAAAATCACAACTAAAAGTCAAAATCGTAAAAAAAATCAAAATCACAGTAAAAAAAAAGTCAAAATCGCAATAAAAAAAAGTTGGGATTTCAGATTTCCTGCTGTGATTTCGCGTTTCTCATTGCGGTTTTGAATTTTTCGTTGTGATATTGCGTTTTTCATTGCGATTTGGCATTTTTTATTGCGATTTTATCAAGTATTTTGTGAAAATTAAAAAAATATTTTTTGCGTAAATTGATATATTTTTAGTATAATTTGGGTATCGAAAAATATTTTGAATGGAAAAGTTATTTTCTCGTTAAAATATACAAATAAATGTTTATTTAATAATTAGAAAATAATAATTATTAACCATTACTATTATTTTATCCTTTAAATAGTAAAGGATACGATTATCCGTCTCTAGAAAATCGAAAACAACAGCTGGGGAATTTCAATGAATATAAGTACATTATAAAAAACAAAGATTTATACTGTAAGTCTCTCACTTGATGGTTTAACACACTAGTGTAAAATACAACAAGTCAAGTATGCACTAGAATGGACTAGTATTACTTTAAATGTAAGTGCAAGAATATAAATAAAGTAATACAAGACTTAAAGCAATAAATAAATTAAAAGGTGGAACACAATGTAATTTTCAAGTGTATTTTATTTATGATGTTAAATAAAATGTAAGGTTGTTGCGGAACCAAGATATTATAAGAATGTAAGTATCCTAACAACCTATGAATTACAAATGATCTATATTTGCTAAATATTCTCCTTAGATCGAAATACTTAAAGTTGTGAAGTATTCCCTTTATGATCGAGAGTATTTAGGCAAATTCACCAAATTGCAAAAAGTGATTTGAACGAGGAAAATGACTTGGTATTTATAGGAAAATAAATTCAACAGTGAATTTATTATGTCGTACAAATATGGTTGCATGCATTTAAGGAAACAACTTTAATTCCTTAAATGCATTGGTTAAAGTACAAGGATAAAGTCATGTTGATGTGACTTGTCATCCTTTTAACCAACCACTTTTACACGTGTATTGTACTTTTAACAATAGACAAATGGATTGTCCGGATAAAAGCGTGTAAAGGCAAAAGTCAATTCCTCGTAATCAGTGTTCAGACTTGTAAGGTCTAGAATACTGACAAAGCTCCGGTCGTCGATCAGTTAAGACTGCCAGTGGACCCCGCCATTTGTCAGTCTTCTTTCTTCAGACTTCAGTGAGAATGTCTTCAGTGGAGTTGATCTGGACTAGAGTGAAGTCCAGTGAGCTGAGATCTGGTGCCTTTCAGATTTTCTGTACAAGTAAGGCGCTCACTGGTCTTCTATTATTTCTGGACAAATCTTCAGTAGAACTCCAGTCTTCAAGTCTGGAGAGGGTCTAGTAAAACTGGACTTAACAAATTTTCCCTATTTGTTCAGAAATAATGCAAGGTCTTTCAAGCTTCTATCTATACAAATTGTATGCTTGAAAAACATTTGTTTTGACTAAGTCTAAAAATTTAAGTTACTGGGAAAACACTTTATAGATCATCAGTGTTCCAGTTTTGTCTTTTAGTTCTAACTTAGACTTAATCTGATCACTTACTTGTGAATCAAAAGCTTGCAACTTTATTTACAGACATCAACAGATAGAAAGTTACAATTTTTGATTGAAAATAAATACAATACAAGTAAATGATAAAGAGTCAGACTCTTCTCTTTTCAGCATGCCCAGGTGCATCTTCAGTAGCCTTTCTCTTGGGTGAAGGGGAAGCATCTGTAGATCGAATGCCCAATGCAACCTCCATGTCATTCTTTTTCTGCCATACTCTCTGAATTCTTTTCAGGAAGGCTTTCACATCTGGAGTCACATCAGTCTTCCCCTTGTATGTTAAACCAATTTCCTTCAGTTCAGACAAGCCAAAAGCCTGAACTGAAGTACTTTTCCTCTCATCAACAAATCCACCTTCCCTGGTTAGCTTAACTGCAAACTTGGTATGATTTTCATTATTGTCTGCAAGTTTGATCTTAGCATCAATGATCCTTCTGACATTTGCCCTGAACTTCATCAGGTCATCATATTTTGCTTTCAGTTTGGCACGCTGGATCATTTCTTCAGTTTCCCTGGACACCTTTATCTGTTCCATGGCTCTTTGAACTTCAGCCTGATTTATCTTTCTGGTGGTGTCCAATGGAATGAATGTGCTGAGATCTGCATCTCTGGCAGCCTTGGTTTGTCTGGCTGGAAGTCTGGGCAATCCCTTCAACTTCTTTCTGTATTCATTTTCCGGAGCTGTAGCATTAGATCTGACCTGTTTCTGGAGGTTCACCAGTTCCTCCTTTCTCTGGTTTATCAACTCTTGCACACTCAACCCATATGTGTCAGAATCAAGTTTTTGTTCTTCTTGAGAGTACCTGGAGCGAACATATACATCATCCAATGCATTTAGACATTGATGAACTCTGGGGTCCTCCTTCATTCTCTTGTAAACATTAACATGTATACCAACTCTACCAGCATTGTACGAATCAAGGGTCCCCATTTTAGCCATCTCACTTTTATGTGCCAGCAGTTCATTCTTTTGAGTTCTTTTAAAGATGTCTATCATTATGCCCTCTTGCTCCAGTCTTTTAGAAGTTTCATCATCAACACTTGGGAATTCTGAAGAGCCTTCAGTGGCCTCTTCAATTTCTCCTCCAGATACCACATGCTTCTTTCTCTTTATTCTTTGCAGTGTAGTTGTGATATTTGGAAATTCTTCAAACTGTGGCTCACTGGCATCAGTACCGGCAGCCTCTTCCTCTTGCACAATGGTTTCAGTACCAAGGGCTTCTTGTGCTTTTTGTGCACTCGCATCAGTACCAGTCACTTGTTTCAACACATCCTTTTTCTTTTCTAACTTCTCAGCAGTAGCAGATTTTCCCCCCTTGGAATGACCACCAGTTCTTGACTTGAGGTCATTCCATAATTGTTCCAGCATGTGTCTGTCAGAAGACCCAAAAGTACGACCTGCTACTGGAGAAGTTATATTCACCGTTTTTCTGAGCCCTATAAATTCCATTTTTAATATTTCTACTTCAGAAGGCAAGTTCTTGGGCAGTTCATTCTCAATCATGTTAACAACCCGAGGCAGCAACCCATCTTGAATGTTTCTGAGTACAGATGCAGAGACCTCATCAGTAAGTTCTTTCAGCATCAAGTCTTTGAACTTTCTGGCACATTCATCACTTATGTTGCTGATGATGGTACTCTGATCAAGGGCTGGCCTATCCTCCAGACTTGTCACTGATCTGGTCAACTTCTGGACCTCTTCTTTCAGACCTGCAAGTGGTTGAACAATTTCGGCTTTGACTGGAGTCTGAAAAGAAGACATTAACTCCTTCTCCAAGCCCTGGACTGCCACTTTAATATTTTCTGAATATTGATTAGTGGCCAGTACCAGTTCATTCAGCTTATCAAAGACCATCTTCTCATTACCTGCAAATAAGTTCATCTCTGACTGGAGGTTGTTAGAAAGAAGTGTTTTGAAGTCAGAGATAACCTGAGAAGATGACTGCAGTGATCTCTCCAGGTCTGCCACCTTATTCAAAAGGCCTTGGACCTCGGCAGAAGAAGAAGTGGAGAGATCACCAGGAGGAGAAGGACCAGTAACAGTTCTGGTCACCAATGAGACTTGTGCCTGGACTCTTTCAGTAGATGTCTCAGTTGTTGTTACAGTAGAGTCCAGTTCACGATGATCAGGGAAGTTCAGTGGTGTCTCAATTGGTGGAGGTTGAACTGGTGATATATGAAGTGAACTTGGGTTGAAATAAGAAGTATTTTGAGGAATTGAAGATGGTGGTGGTGGTGGTGCATTTATTGATTCTGGTGGTGGAGGTATTTCTGATGAAGGAGATGGAATGACTGGAGTGTCAACTTGACTGGAAGCAGGCGGTGGAACTGAAGAATGTTCCTCTTCCAATATCAAGTCTTCACCAAAAATGTTCACATCAGTATCAAAATTGATATCTGACATGGGTGACTCAACTTCATTCCAAACTGGAGGTTGCCCAACAGTTTGGTCAGTTATGTCCTGGTTCAGATCAAGCTGACTAGTTGTTTGCTCAACCGTAGTATCATTGCCAGTTTGAAGCTCAGTCGAAACCTCGCCTCCGATCGTAGTCACTGGGATTGCATCAATGATGACTGTACCATCTGCAGCCATCACATCACCTGCCGTAGAGCTGTGAACATTAATTACTAGTGGTGACGCACCAGTAACATCGTCTGTTCGTGCAAGTAAAGTAGTGTCAGAAATTTGGCTATGTTCAAGTGCTTGTGCTGACACGGACTCTACTGAAGGAAGGGTTGTCCTTCTAATATCTTCACCACTATCCCCTAAAAGAAGATTGGAAGTGGTTGCTTATGGGTTTTCCCTTATGAACTCTCCAGATCCCTATTGGGAGGAATCTGGATGGCTAACTTGGGTTCTGCTGGAGGCGACCAATTGTCCTCCTCTCCTAAGACGCCTGGTTTGATCTCTTGGTCGTCTGGGGGGGTTTTGTGGTAAGATATTCACAGTTTGCTGTGAGTCAGAGGCCACCTCGGTTTCTGGTGACCCCACTTCAGCAATGAGGACTCCAGTGGGTCCTTCACTATTTTGAAGCCCGCCTGGAGCCTCTTCCGACTCATCTGGTGATGATGCATCGGTTACTTCCCTTCTAAAATGGTGGAGCATGTTCTGAGGGATATCTATTTCACCAGGTTTTGAAGTTAAATTATTTAAATCCCTCATATACTCAGATACTGAAAAGTATTGTGAGTTATAATCATACAGCTGTAACACCCCAACAAGGCGGAATCATGGGGTATCACAAGAAAAGCACAACATGACATAGAAATTAAGTAGAGACAATGCTACATGCGAATAAGGATTGGGCAATCCATAAATTTAGTTCAAATACGAGTACAATACAACAAAAGGATCACAAGATGCATAAGGAGCACATAACCATCAAATGTTACAAAAGAGAACAATCCAAAATGATGGCCAATAATCCTAAGCATAACCCATCAAAGGGATCAATGAATCACGGATCCAATAGTCAAGCCCAAATCCTAGCAAAGTCATGCAATCATCCATTACGTCCTTGATTAACTTGATTACCTGAAAAGTGTACTAAAGGAGTCAACATAAAGTTGGTGAGTTCGAAGGTTTAAACGTTAAAATCATAGTGTCGGGATAACAACCGATAAAGATGTTTAAGGATGAAAATACTTCAATCATCCTCCATACGTTCACAATTCATCATAACAACGTTACGTTACAACCATACGTTCATACACAATATACACGTTAATCAATATCGTTAACAACAACGTTATGCCACAAATGTGGACTTACTCGTTATGCCACTAACGTGGACTTATCGTTATGCCATCAACATGGACTTTATCGTTATGCCACTAATCGTGGATTTATCGTTATCTCAATCATTCATCACATCAAGCATTTATAAATACGTTTATGGAAAGCAAGCATTCATGTCCAATAAATCATCGTTTACCAACAAACCATTTCAATTAAATCGTTAAAACGTTTAAGTAAAACAAGTACACTTTTCACCCCAAATGTATAAGAAAACGGGGCTATGAAACTCACCTTGAGCGGCTACAACAAGTTAAGATTAAGCAACAAGCGTGCAATATTCGCCACACGATCACAACCTATAGTTACAAATGCATACATATCATCATTCGTCCAGACGTTCATAATTCGAGACTCGATTGATCATAAGAATCAAAATGATGTTTGTTGGATTGATTAGTGTTTAGAAGGATGTTAGGAATTGATTTGATAAGGTTTAGACGAGTTAAATACACAAGGAAAGAAGCAGGCAGGTGTTGCGCCGCAGTCAAGTGATTGTGCCGCAACCTAGAGCCACATTGGGCCACAACTTGCTAGTTGCGCCACAACTTATATTTCTACAAGCTTGTTGCGCCACAACAGGCTAGTTGCGCCGCAACTTACCCAGATCTGCACAGATCAGCAGCCAAACACGACCCAAAAGGCACCAAAAACTCATTTTTGATCTAGGAGACGATTTGTGAAGTGCAAATACTCATTTTTACTCATAATAAACGTGTAGGAACATAACCCCTAACAAAAATCCTTTCATAACAACATATAAATCCGAATTCAACTCAATTTCAACCAAAACCCTAAATGAAACCCTAATTCAATTAAATTCCGGTTTTGACTCGATTCAAGACCCAAAAACGTTTAGATTCAACTAGAAGCACGTTTAATAACATGAAATGGAGAAATTTATCTAAGTTTCACTTACAAAAACAACCTGGAACTTAAATTTCAGATTCTTGGAAACTTGGAGAAGATGAACACTTCAAAACCCTAAATTCTTGCAAGATAATGTTTATTATTATTAAGGTTATAAGATTCAGTTGATTTAGCACTTAAAACACAAGATCCCTAGCATTTATTATGATATTAATTAGGGTTTTTGAGGTAGATGAGAGGAAGAAGAGAGAAATGAATGAGGGGAGAGAGAGATAGATAAGATTTTTGGTAAAGTAAAATAAATGGATGGATGTGTGAGAGAGAGTGTGAGGGGCCGGCCTTGGGGTCTCATTTTTGAGGCCCCGCTCCGCTAATTCTGACAAATAGCTAAACGTTAACCATTTAATTGCTAAAACGAACCCGTAAACACTAATAAACTCAACGTTACATTAACACACGACAAAACGTTCGATAATTCATATAAACTAACAAAATCGTTCACATTCAATTTCGTTCAATTACAAGTCAACTAAAGTCAAAAATCATGGATGTTACATTATTCCCCCGTTAAAAGAATTTCGTCCCGAAATTCTATTCTAACTCGAATCGTTAAATAAATGGGGATACTTGGCTTTCATTGAATCTTCACGTTCCCAAGTAAACTCGGGTCCACGTCTCGCTTGCCATCTAACTTTAACAATCGTATACCGGGTATTCTTTAACTTCTTAGTTTGTAGGTCTAAGATCTCTACCGGCTCTTCCACGAATTTCAACGTTTTATCGACTCGGATTTCATCTAAAGGCACGTGAAGCGTTGGATCCGCTAGACACTTTCGTAAATTACAAACGTGAAAAACATTATGGACTCCACTCTAGTCTTGAGGAAGTTCCAAACGATACGCTACCGGACCAATTCGTTCTAAAATTTTGAATGGGCCAATATATCTTGGACCCAATTTACCACATTTCACAAAACGGACCACTCCTTTCCACGGAGACACTTTGAGTAACACATAATCATCGACTTCGAATTCAAGAGGTCGCCGTCTAACGTTGGCATACTTCAGTTGTCGTTCTCGGGCCACTCTCAACTTCTCCTTGATTTTAGAGATCACTTTAGTCATTTCAATAACAATCTCGGGTCCAATGAGTTGGCTTTCACCAACTTCCGCCCAAGCTAAAGGTGACCTACAAGCTCTCCCATATAAAGCTCTAAACGGTGCCATTTGAATGCTAGCATGATAGCTATTATTATAGGAGAATTCGACCAACGGTAAATGCACATCCCAATTGCCACCAAAATCGATGGCACAAGCTCTTAACATATCTTCTAACGTTTGAATCGTTCTTTCACTTTGACCGTCGGTTTGTGGATGGAACGTCGTACTCATGTCAAGTCGAGTACCCATCGCTTTTTGGATATCACTTCTTTGATGTACAAGCGTGCCATGGTGTCAAACTTGTCGTCTTCCCGGATGGCTAAGAAGTGAGCCGACTTAGTCAACCGGTCAACAATCACCCAAATGGTGTCCCGACCACTACTCGTTCTAGGCAACTTCATGATGAAGTCCATGGTGATCTCTTCCCATTTCCACACCGGTGTTACCGGTTGATCTAGTAAACCGGGTGGTTTCTTGTGGTCGGCCTTTACTTGCAAACACGTGATGCATTCACTTACATGTCTCGCAATGTCCTTCTTCATTCCCGGCCACCAATACAAGTCCCTCAAACTAAAATACATCTTGTCGGAACCCGGATGAACCGAGTAGGCCGACTTATGAGCTTCATTCATCAATTTCATCTGAAGCCCACCAAAAAACGGGGATCTATAATCGTTCAACAAAATATAACCCATCATGTCTTTTCTATCTAATTGTTCTTCTAAGCCATGTAAAGCTTCATTGATGAAATTTTCCGGCTTAGTTGCCAACCTTTGTGCTTCAATGATGGAGTCACGAACACTCCTTTGCACGGTAAGGCTCATGGTTCGAATTCGCCTCGGTTTTACACATTCCTTTCGGCTCAATGCATCAGCTACAACATTGGCTTTACCCGGATGGTAACGAATTACACAATCATAATCGCTAAAAAGTTCCAACCATCTTCGTTGTCTCATATTCAATTCACTTTGGTCGAAAATGTGTTGAAGGCTCTTGTGATCGGTATAGATCACACTCTTGGTGCCATACAAGTAATGTCTCCAACACTTTAAGGCAAACACGACCGCTCCCAATTCCAAGTCATGGGTCGGGTAATTCTTCTCATGCACCTTTAGTTTCCTAGATGCATAAGCAATCACCTTACCCCTTTGCATTAAGACACAACCCAATCCTTGCCCGGATGCATCACAATAAACAACAAAATCATCAGCTCCATCGGGCAAGCTTAAAATGGGTGCATCACACAACTTGTCTTTCTACAACTGGAATGCTTGTTCTTGCTTTTCGCCCCAATCAAATCTCCTTTCTCTTTGAGTTAACAAGGTCAAAGGTTGGGCGATTTTTGAAAAGCCCTCGATGAATCTTGTATAATAGCCCGCCAAACCAAGAAATTAACGGATCTCGGTTGGCGTCTCGGGCCTTCTCCAATTCTTTACCGCTTCAATCTTACTCGGGTCAACATGTATACCTTCCTTGCTCACCACATGTCCAAGGAAGTGGACTTCTTCCAACCAAAATTCACACTTGGAAAACTTGGCATATAGCTTTTCCTTCCGAAGTAACTCTAAAACTTGCTTCAAATGTTCTGCGTGATCTTCCTTCGTCTTGGAATAGATAAGTATGTCATCAATGAAAACAATGACAAACTTATCCAAATACGGATTGCACACCCGGTTCATCAAGTCCATGAACACCGCCGGTGCATTAGTCAAACCGAAAGGCATGACCGTGAATTCATAGTGCCCATATCGAGTCCGGAAATCCGTTTTTGGAATATCATCTTCGTGTACCCGCAATTGATGGTAACCCGACCGCAAATCAATCTTTGAGAAGTATTTAGCACCTTGGAGTTGATCAAACAAATCGTCGATTCTAGGAAGAGGATAGCGATTTTTCACCGTTAGTTTGTTCAATTCTCTATAATCAATACACTATTCGGAAAGACCCGTCTTTCTTTTTGACAAATAAGACCGGTGCTCCCCACGGTGATTGACTAGGGCGGATGAAACCCTTTTCTTGAGCTCTTTGAGTTGGGTGGCCAACTCTTGCATCTCGGTCATGGCTAGGCGATACGGTGCCTTGGCCACGGGGGAAGCGTTAGGAGTGAGATAAATACAGAAATCGAGTTGACGAGAAGGAGGCAAACCCGGTAGGTCATCCGGAAAGACATCCGCAAACCCGTTGACCACGGGCACGGTCTTCAATACAACCTTGGTGATGTTATGTAACATCCCAAACTTTTTAATTAACGGTTGACTTGAGTCGTTAAGTCAACGTAAAGTGTTCGTTAAGTTTAGGGTGGATTAACGCTTATATGTAACTAAAGTGTTTTATGTGTGAGACTTGAATGTCTTATTAATTGATGTAGAAATATGTTTAAAGATCTAATAACTTTTCTCCCAAGCCCTAGCCACCCCTTTGATCCCCTATCAAATTCCTAAGCCAAAAATCCTTCAAAACGTGTGATTCAAGTGAAGTTTGATCAAGATCTCTCATCCTTGCTTTCATCTACAGGTAATATAGACAATTTCCCTTTGATTTTTTATCATAAGAGTCGATCATATGGATCTTACTTCTGGTCTCTAGGGTTGAGATTGATTTGATTATGTTTCATTGTCGATTATTGGGGTTTTCGGGTAATTTAATGTATTGTAATTGTATCCTCTTGTTCCTGGAACAAGTGATCATGTGAAATCATTATATGAGTCATATTTTGGGTGCATATGAGGTTCATAGGTCGTGGTGGTTGCTATGGTCATCTGATGGTCGAAAATTGCTTGCAAAACTAAGGGTTTACTAGATTTGAAAAATTAGTAATATTGAAAAAATCATATCTCTTTCAATTAGAAGAGTTATAAGATGAATCTTATATTTTTGAAAAGGTCTATGTGTCCTCTTGATTCTATATGAACAATGTTTCTTTTGATTTTGCCTAGATATGGGTGAAAAATGTCAATTTCCAGAAGTGGTCGGATTTAAGACGAATTCTGTAGGTCTGTTTTGCAGACGCCATAACTAATTCATTAGAGATCTTTAAGAGTCAAACTTTATATCTCTGGAAAGGTCTTTGAATTACCTACATTCCTTAAGAACTAAGTTTTGACTCATTTGGTCGTCTTGAGGTCGAAAATTCGCCTGCAAGTGAAGGGCACGAGTCAGTCTTTAGACCATCACTCCATATGCAGTGCATATAACCTATGTGCGGCGCATATCGGGGCCTGGGAGGTTTCTGGGTGATTTTTGAAGCAAATATGCGACGCATATTCAAAGCATGCGCCACATAAAGGGTCTGTGAGCCCGTTTGAGGTCCGAATCAAGCGTTTAAGGGTCCTATAAGTGTACCTAAGTTAATGTATGGTCTTATAACCTTATTAGTTGGGTTTATACAGGTTTAATGACTATGAACTCGAGATAGGTTGTCGGGATCACAAACAAGATACATTAACGTTGCTTATTGATCGTCACGAGGTAAGATACACTACTTTGACACGCTGAGGGTTCAACGAAAAGATGGTTTCAAATAATAACTTCCCAACTTATATCTTGAATTGCTTGTGGGTATTCGGGGTTACACGGGAGGTGATATGGGTTATGTAGTTGACCATTGAGACCTGAAATGCAGTCCCAAATGAAGTATAATGTAGTGTATGTTATGATATGAAGTATAATGTAGTGTATGTTATGATATGAAGTATAATGTAGTGTTATGTTATGAAGTGATATGCAGTAGCTTGTGATGCTTTGAGATGTAGTATATGTTGTTGATTGTTGATATGTGCATGATTGTATGGCTTGCTCATCTAGTTCACTAGACTTGTTAAGTTGCCATGACACGTGCACGTTTAAGGGCCCAAAACGTAAAAGCAGTAAACGTAGTAAATGTTTAGGTAATGCAGTCACCTAAACTAAATAATGCAGGATCGAGCTCGTTAAACTTTGATGCAGGAAAGTGTTAAGCTTAACCCGTACTTGCCCTAGCCCGGCTAAGTGCGTTGACGTAGGTTGCTTGGGTGGCTCCTTGCAACATGGTCATTGAGATGCAGTTGAGTAATACGAGGGGTCTGACCCGCCCTCATTTATCTTGTGCATACGGATTACTCGGGGATTGGCTTGCCATTCCTTAACGACGTTTGATGTTCAACTGAATGGTTGTCATCTAGTCGGGTGTAACTTATGTTACACATTGACGCAGTTAAAATGTAGTTACGCAGTTAAAAGTAGTAATGCAGTTATGTGGTTATATGTGTGTAATGCAGAATGAAGGATAAGCACATTTAGGGTGTTTCATCCTATTATGTTGTTTTGATGATGTTGATTAAATCCACAATGTTTGAAATGGATAAATGTTTTATAACTTGAGTGTTATCTTACTTAGCTAATTCGTTAGCTAACACTTGTCTTTTGAAATGTGTTGCTCCCTCAGGTTTAGCGTAGCTGAGGTAGTTGATGAAGAAGAGCGAGGAATGGGTAGATAGCTTGCTGATGACCTTAGCTACCCATAGTTGTTGCACATTTTTAGACTCTTGCTTATGTTTTGGCATTTATGTAGTTTGTATGTTATGTAGTCGGTTGTTTTGTGTTGGGCAGCCGACGGGTTTCTATTTAAACTTGTTTTGACGATATGACCGAGTAACACCAATGATTAAAGAAACCAAACAAATTTTAATTGGTTTGGACTTTCAAAGTTTACTTCCGCTTTGTTATAACGCCGTTAGGCAAAAAAATTTGGAAACCCGTATTTTTAAATGAAGGGTGTTACAAGTTGGTATCAGAGAAATGGTTTAAGTGAACCAATGACTATAAGTGTGCCATAGGAATTGGACTTAAACCGATAGATGACAAGTTAGGCTTAAGTAGGTATGCTTAGCTTTGAGATGAAATGCCTTAGGACGGTTTGGGATGAGTGAGAGTGTAGGAATAAGGCTATATGATGATTGTTTATTGATATGTGAATATGTGTTTTAGCCTTTATTCTTCCGTTTCTCGCTTCTCCGTCGCTAAGTTGTGCTATTGCTACGATAGACGGTCCTCGAGGTGATCTTCTATTCCTCTAACTGAATTTGATAAACTTGTGCTTTATATTATGTGAGAAGTTGTTGAGATGGACAAAGGTTGGAGGATTAGGTGAGATGGTGTTCCATCAATGTTGCCTAGCCCATGGGATTAGTGACAAGGACCGCAAAGGATATGAGATGTTGTATGTGTGCTGAAAATCATGTGAATTGGAATTGATGGGAAAAGAGGCGATACACAAATGTGGTAACGAACATGCATGTGAAAGGATACAATTACAATTATGGTCCGAAACATAATTGCAAGTGTATCACGACGCGAGTGTGTTTGTATGGCCATGCTTGTGTTGACCGGTGTACAAAGTAATGAAGCTGGAGAGATTTCTATGTAGTGAATCTTTATGTGTCGAGAGTAAACATCGTGTAACAACTTTAATGACGTTGATGCCTCGTGTGTGTGGAAATGTGTGAAGATCGGTGAAAAGTTATAGCCGGTTAAATGTTTATGATAATTATGAAGTACATGAAGTTAAATGAAGTCTAAAGGTACGTGAGGAATGAAGTGGTTGGTAGACAATGTTGTTGAGTCTACTAGTTCAAAGGGCATGGACTTGAAGTTGACAATTAGAGTTAATGCTGGATATTTGAAGGGTGATAAGCAGGTGATGCACAGAAGGGTTACCGGGTACACGTATGGAAGGATACAGTTACAATTTCGGTCGCGAACGTAATTGTAAATGTATCATGACATGTGTGTGTTTGTGAGACTGTGTCTGTGTTGATCCGAGTGAAGAGAAGATGGGAAAGATGGAATAACTGGTTGGTGGCATAATTAACCATGTAAAGAGTAGACATGTATCTATGGATTAAAGAATGATGAAGCTGAAGCAAGTAAAGAAGATAACGCTATGGATGATTGAACCTTTTAACCATGAAGCTCTTCCATTCGATGAACACCATGTTATGATGTGAAGTTACCTTCGAGCTGCGAAGTCTTAAAGTTGTGCTTGGGTGTAAGGAAGACGCTTAGATTTTGTTTGAAATTATTTTTCCTGGTCATAGATGGTATGCGGCGCATATTCTGAGTTTTTAAATTTATGCGGGGCATGTGCAAATGCATGAAAGTTACTGTTCAGAAATGCTCGAGTTATGAGGCGCATGCACCATCCATGCGGTGCATATTTTGGTCTGTTTTGGATTTACGACTCGCTCAGTTTAGATTTCATTACGGGATGATATATGACGATTGGAACGAGTATTCACAGCTGGAGATTCTTCGTTATATTGCATGAATGTGTGGTGAACTAACACGTGAACCTTTTTAGCAGTTCTATCGCTTACTGCCTTCGCCGGTGTGACGTGAAGGTGTTGTTGATATCCTATATTTGTACAAGATTTTATGTTTGGCCGCTTCTCAAAGATAATGATTTTTTTCCCTTATGAAAAGTTAAGAGGTTGGATGACGGAGTTAACTATGGATCCTTAAATCACAAGAAGTAGAAGTTTTCAGGAGCATTCGGTTCCGAATTGATCATGTTTCTCGCCTATGTGATTTACTCATGTAAGGCAAAGGTTGTGTATTTCTAAAGTCGAGGTCACTCGTAGTTTTGAGATGTTCTATTAATGTTCTCGGTTTCATTGCGATCATGAGGTCAAACCTTCTGTTGATGTGTGACGAGTGCTACTTTTATTCAAAGACACCTTTCGTTTTGTTCTCACTTATAGGAAGAAGTTAATGTTTTCGATTGTGGGATGTATTTCTTTCTATAAGATGGGTTTACGATTGGTACTACCATATGATGAAGTTGGTGATGAAAGTCATGTTTAAGTTAATTATACGCTCATTATGACTCTATTGAGTTTCTTGAAGTCCTGCATGTTAACGAATGGTCCTTACCATGTCGTGAACTTAAGGGATAAAGTTTAAAGTTTCTCTAGACCGTTCAGTCATTACATTCGGTGATGACATTATTATCTATTCTAAGTATGACGAAGAACATCATGTTGTGTAAGGAACGTTACTACGATTTTATATAAGTAGAGGCCTAATTTTAAATTCGCCCAAAGTGAGTAAAAGTTAAAGTAGAAGCTGACGCGTAGAATTGAAAGGAACAAGGTTCCATTTAATGTTTAATTCCATGACTATAAGGTTAGGGTAAGCAATTGTCTACAATGAGCCAGTCCAAGGTGATGTTTCTAGAGACGAAGATGTTGGTATTATGTGGGTGGATTCTGAAAATTCATAAATAACCAGCGTGGAACTATAAGTCTAAAAGTAAGATTTCGGTATCCGAGAACGAAATGACTAAAAGTTGTACTTGAGGAAGTTTATGAACCGTGGTGACATGCTCATTTGGATGCTGCCTGAAGTGTGATACGACCTATTATGATACGAGGTGTAGTAAATTTTATATGTTGACGTGTGATTGGGTTAAAAGCCAAGACTAGACACCGAAAGTTTGGTAGCAATACAAAGAGTTTAACGATCCTTTAACGAAAGTGAGGAGTCATGTCACCGTGGACTAAGAGACAAAGTTGCGTGGGAAGCGAAAGGTAATGATAAGACATGAGCAGTTAGTAGGAAAGTTGTCCAAGAATGCTTATTTTGTTTTGTGAGCTATTACGCCGTTTCCTTGGACATGAAAGAAAAGATGTGTGAACAAGAAGTGCTCTTAAAGTGTGAAAGTAAATGGTGGAATGTTTTGAATCGAGACGGCCATTATATGAAAATTTTTAAAGATGTTTGACAAAGTATGAGGAAAATGGTGAACTCAAGTGATGCCTATCACTCTTAGATTGATGGGAAAGGGAATGAATGAGTTAGAAACTTGGTAAAACCATATGATGGCGTGATGGTGCCTCGAGATTTATTGTTGTGTTCATAGGCAACAATGATTATGCCATAGGTGTTGGATGTCATTTCATGATACGATAAGTTATTGAAGGGAAATCGTGCTAGATGTAATGATAGTGCGTAAAATGTGGGAAATCATGCTAGATGTAATGCTAGTGCGTAAGACATGGGAAAACGTGCTAGTGTAAAGCTAGTGCGTAATATGTAAGTTGATTAAAGATGTAAGATGTGGGATTACAATGTGACGTGAGATTTAAGCAAGATATGTTATGAAGTTACGTTTAAGTGGTAAGTCTATGTTGATGTGGTATAAGACATGGATTAAGATGTGAGTATACGATGATATGATGTATATGTTGATATGAAACCAATGTGAACCCGTGGAGAGATATGAGTATTGATGTTAAGGAGTGTTTGTAGTTGGCCTGGTTGAGATTCTTGTCCAAAAGTAAAAGAAGCTTCATAGGAAGTTAATTGAGCTTGTGCTAGTGGGATGGAATCATATTTACGGTGCAAGTTGATTCGAAAGTTATCCTCACCTATTTGATGTTGAAATGATTCCGAGGACGGAATCCTCTTAAGGGGGAGGTAATTGTAACATCCCAAACTTTTTAATTAACGGTTGACTTGAGTCGTTAAGTCAACGTAAAGTGTTCGTTAAGTTTAGGGTGGATTAACGCTTATATGTAGTTAAAGTGTTTTATGTGTGAGACTTGAATGTCTTATTAATTGATGTAGAAATATGTTTAAAGAAGAAGTTATGTGCCTTTTAGAGGTGTTCAAAGTGTTAATCAAGTTGTATATAGTCCATAGAGGTGTTTTGGGCTAATAATATGACTTTACGAAGTTTAGGGACCAGTTTTGACATGGTGTGAAAGTCAAAAATGGGATTAGGGTCAATGGGGGAGTCATTAGTTTATCAAATCAGATCTAATAACTTTTCTCCCAAGCCCTAGCCACCCCTTTGATCCCCTATCAAATTCCTAAGCCGAAAATCCTTCAAAACGTGTGATTCAAGTGAAGTTTGATCAAGATCTCTCATCCTTGCTTTCATCTACAGGTAATATAGACAATTTCCCTTTGATTTGTGATCATAAGAGTCGATCATATGGATCTTACTTCTGGTCTCTAGGGTTGAGATTGATTTGATTATGTTTCATTGTCGATTATTGGGGTTTTCGGGTAATTTAATGTATTGTATGTTATGATATGAAGTATAATGTAGTGTATGTTATGATATGAAGTATAATGTAGTGTATGTTATGATATGAAGTATAATGTAGTGTATGTTATGATATGAAGTATAATGTAGTGTATGTTATGATATGAAGTATAATGTAGTGTATGTTATGATATGAAGTATAATGTAGTGTATGTTATGATATGAAGTATAATGTAGTGTATGTTATGATATGAAGTATAATGTAGTGTATGTTATGATATGAAGTATAATGTAGTGTATGTTATGATATGAAGTATAATGTAGTGTATGTTATGATATGAAGTATAATGTAGTGTATGTTATGATATGAAGTATAATGTAGTGTATGTTATGATATGAAGTATAATGTAGTGTATGTTATGATATGAAGTATAATGTAGTGTATGTTATGATATGAAGTATAATGTAGTGTATGTTATGATATGAAGTATAATGTAGTGTATGTTATGATATGAAGTATAATGTAGTGTATGTTATGATATGAAGTATAATGTAGTGTATGTTATGATATGAAGTATAATGTAGTGTATGTTATGATATGAAGTATAATGTAGTGTATGTTATGATATGAAGTATAATGTAGTGTATGTTATGATATGAAGTATAATGTAGTGTATGTTATGATATGAAGTATAATGTAGTGTATGTTATGATATGAAGTATAATGTAGTGTATGTTATGATATGAAGTATAATGTAGTGTATGTTATGATATGAAGTATAATGTAGTGTATGTTATGATATGAAGTATAATGTAGTGTATGTTATGATATGAAGTATAATGTAGTGTATGTTATGATATGAAGTATAATGTAGTGTATGTTATGATATGAAGTATAATGTAGTGTATGTTATGATATGAAGTATAATGTAGTGTATGTTATGATATGAAGTATAATGTAGTGTATGTTATGATATGAAGTATAATGTAGTGTATGTTATGATATGAAGTATAATGTAGTGTATGTTATGATATGAAGTATAATGTAGTGTATGTTATGATATGAAGTATAATGTAGTGTATGTTATGATATGAAGTATAATGTAGTGTATGTTATGATATGAAGTATAATGTAGTGTATGTTATGATATGAAGTATAATGTAGTGTATGTTATGATATGAAGTATAATGTAGTGTATGTTATGATATGAAGTATAATGTAGTGTATGTTATGATATGAAGTATAATGTAGTGTATGTTATGATATGAAGTATAATGTAGTGTATGTTATGATATGAAGTATAATGTAGTGTATGTTATGATATGAAGTATAATGTAGTGTATGTTATGATATGAAGTATAATGTAGTGTATGTTATGATATGAAGTATAATGTAGTGTATGTTATGATATGAAGTATAATGTAGTGTATGTTATGATATGAAGTATAATGTAGTGTATGTTATGATATGAAGTATAATGTAGTGTATGTTATGATATGAAGTATAATGTAGTGTATGTTATGATATGAAGTATAATGTAGTGTATGTTATGATATGAAGTATAATGTAGTGTATGTTATGATATGAAGTATAATGTAGTGTATGTTATGATATGAAGTATAATGTAGTGTATGTTATGATATGAAGTATAATGTAGTGTATGTTATGATATGAAGTATAATGTAGTGTATGTTATGATATGAAGTATAATGTAGTGTATGTTATGATATGAAGTATAATGTAGTGTATGTTATGATATGAAGTATAATGTAGTGTATGTTATGATATGAAGTATAATGTAGTGTATGTTATGATATGAAGTATAATGTAGTGTATGTTATGATATGAAGTATAATGTAGTGTATGTTATGATATGAAGTATAATGTAGTGTATGTTATGATATGAAGTATAATGTAGTGTATGTTATGATATGAAGTATAATGTAGTGTATGTTATGATATGAAGTATAATGTAGTGTATGTTATGATATGAAGTATAATGTAGTGTATGTTATGATATGAAGTATAATGTAGTGTATGTTATGAAGTGATATGCAGTAGCTTGTGATGCTTTGAGATGTAGTATATGTTGTTGATTGTTGATATGTGCATGATTGTATGGCTTGCTCATCTAGTTCACTAGACTTGTTAAGTTGCCATGACACGTGCACGTTTAAGGGCCCAAAACGTAAAAGCAGTAAACGTAGTAAATGTTTAGGTAATGCAGTCACCTAAACTAAATAATGCAGGATCGAGCTCGTTAAACTTTGATGCAGGAAAGTGTTAAGCTTAACCCGTACTTGCCCTAGCCCGGCTAAGTGCGTTGACGTAGGTTGCTTGGGTGGCTCCTTGCAACATGGTCATTGAGATGCAGTTGAGTAATACGAGGGGTCTGACCCGCCCTCATTTGTCTTGTGCATACAGATTACTCGGGGATTGGCTTGCCATTCCTTAACGACGTTTGATGTTCAACTGAATGGTTGTCATCTAGTCGGGTGTAACTTATGTTACACATTGACGCAGTTAAAATGTAGTAAAGCAGTTAAAACGTAGTAATGCAGTTAAAATGTAGTTACGCAGTTAAAAGTAGTAATGCAGTTATGTGGTTATATGTGTGTAATGCAGAATGAAGGATAGGCACATTTAGGGTGTTTCATCCTATTGTGTTGTTTTGATGATGTGATATGCTTGATGTGTGTTGTACCTTAATGACGTTGATTAAATCCACAATGTTTGAAATGGATAAATGTTTTATAACTTGAGTGTTATCTTACTTAGCTAATTCGTTAGCTAACACTTGTCTTTTGAAATGTGTTGCTCCCTCAGGTTTAGCGTAGCTGAGGTAGTTGATGAAGAAGAGCGAGGAATGGGTAGATAGCTTGTTGATGACCTTAGCTACCCATAGTTGTTGCACATTTTAGACTCTTGCTTATGTTTTGGCATTTATGTAGTTTGCATGTTATGTAGTCGGTTGTTTTGTGTTGGGCAGCCGACGGGTTTCTATTTAAACTTGTTTTGACGATATGACCGAGTAACACCAATGATTAAAGAAACCAAACAGATTTTAATTGGTTTGGACTTTGAAAGTTTACTTCCGCTTTGTTATAATGCCGTTAGGCGAAAATTTTTGGAAACCCGTATTTTTAAATGAAGGGTGTTACATGTTAACATTATACACTTTATTTTCCCAAGACTCGGACTTTTCACCTTGGACCACTAATTCCTCACCATTCTCTAACGGTATTCTAACTATCTTATTACCACAATCAATTATCGCGTTAACGGACGACATCCAATCCATACCAACGATCACGTCAAAACTACCAATGTCAAAAGGGACCAAATCTATGAAAAACGGGTGGTCGTTCAAATCTAGAATACAATCACGGACAACTTGACTAACTCTAGACAAACCGCCATTTACCATCTCGAGTTCAAAATGATACGTTAACGGGCTAAGACTAGCATTAATCAACAGAATAAAATCATTGGATATGAGGCTAAAATCGGCCCCAGAATCAAATAACACGGTGGCATATTGGTCGTTGAGAAGAAAAGTACCTGTCACGACGTTTGAATCAACATGCGCCTCGGCCGCATTCACGGCAAAAGCTCTTCCACAGGGGGCTAATTGTTGACGAGGAGCTTGTGGAAGTTGTTGTTGTTGGCCTTGAAGTCCCCGGTTTTGGTTTGGACCGACAACTTGTAGTTGATTCGGGTGCACGGTTGTTATGGGTGAAATTTCAAGTACCAATATCCTGAAGGTCCAAGATCTTGAGATACTAGGATCTTGACATAGTTGAATACTCTGATTACTTATTAATATTTTACTAACGTTATGTTTCAACTATTATTATCATTTCCACATGAGGTAAGCATGCAGATTCTAGAATATTCGATATAAAGCCAAGAAAAATATCTCCAACGGTAAAGAAAGGATTTCACACATGGGATTAAACTTCAACACGCAAAGAAGACTTAGTCTGCCAAGATATTCAGACTTCAAGTTGATTCAGCATGAGGAGAAAAGCTTCAACGTTCACAAGACTGGTCAAGATATGCTCCAACGTTCAAATCAACGAAGACCTGGAAGATCCCTACAAACTCGCATAGTTAGTTAAATCCTAGGTCTATATAATGAAGGAGGCTGATCGATCTTAGGATATATCGTATTTTTTATTCACATCATACTACTCACTTATATACATACACACCGCTCTCGCTACTTTCATTTACACACTTAGATACATCGATCAACCAAATTCTACCATTGTAAACATTTTAATAACAATTAATAAGAGAACAAAGGCAGGGACGATTGCTTCCTCCCGAGGTTTTTATGCCGGCGATCCTTAAAGGATTAAGGGCTTTTCCTCGTTAACAAATCTCGGTGTTCTTGCTCTTTACTATTTACTTTTTAAGCATTATTTATTAGATCTTTACTTTGATTAGCAATATTTATCATTAGTTCTTTTATTTCGATACTTATAATTCTGATTATCATTGCTTTAGACCTTAATTTATTGTTTAGTCGACATAATCGTTTATCAAATCTTTTTATTAAACGCATATTTGAATCTAAACATATTTTACAAGCCCTTAACCTCACGAACGAAAGTTTGGTTACATTATTAATCTAAGTCTTCATCGTAGATTATCTTAGGTAAATTTTTGACCAAAACAATTTGGCGCCCACCGTGGGGCAAAAGGTGCTTTCGATCGATTAAAAATTCTTTAATTTTTATCAAAACCAATTTTCCGAAATTAAATCCGATAATGTCGACTCAACCAACTAACTCTTCACAAAATACTCATATTGTTTCTTCTTCTATGATGCCTCCTCCTCCAGGAAATAATTCGTATCGAAGAAACAAGAATAATGCTGTTCGAATTCCGAATCAAAGCAAAGACAAAGGGCCTGCTGATCGAAGTACTGAATTCAACACTGCTGGTGACATCCCAGCAGGAAATCCATCTCAAACGAATACTGGACCTGGACAAGCAGGACGATCGGGCTTTTATAACGCTGAAGGCTATCCAGACCCATTCAATATTGGATCTAAAGAAGCTGCTCAAAATCTTGATCATGAAGAAGTTCCTAATTTGTTTGCTATTTTGCAGAAACTTACCGATACTGTTGCAGCTAATCAAGAATTTAATCAGACTCAATTTAGGATTTTGGAGTCCAGGATTACAGAAAATGGACCTCCAATTACCCAAGAAATTTATTTTCAACTCCAGGAGCATCTGCAGCCCCTGGATCTGTGCCACTTAACACGCAATTCTCAACTGCAACTCAGAATTTTGGGAACAATATTCCTCAAAATACTCATGCTGCTGGGACATCTGCCACTATGGGCGCAGGTTTACATAATTCTAATAATTTTACTGGATCATTTGCTTTTACTAATCCATCGCAGGGACAAGGACCAAATGAATACATCGCAAGAGAGTTTCAGAGGCTTAAAGATATGATCTCTAGTGTTCCTGGATTTTGCAATCCAATCCCAGAGGTCAACCCTGCATCCTATCTTATTAACAGATATGGTGACAGGATTGCGAATGTAGAAATCCCAAAGAAGTTTCAAGTTCCAAATATGAAGCCATATGATGGAACTACTGATCCTCAAGAGCATATTGCACTATATCTGGAAAAGATGGAAACAGTACCTATTCCTTCTAATCTAAAGGAAGCCTGCTTATGTAGAAGCTTTGGATCTACACTTTTAGGATCAGCCCTAAAATGGCTGTAGAGTTTGCCTCCTTTATCTATTAACTCTTTTGCTGATTTAACTAATTTATTTTATAGTCAATTTTCATGCAGTAGAACTTTTGAAAAATTGACTGATGATCTTTATAAAATTATTCAAAAGCCACACGAATCGCTTAGAGATTTTATGACTAGATTTACAAAAGAATCTCTTAATATTCCTAAATTAGATATGTTGACCGCTATACAAGCTTTGCAGAGAGGTCTCCATAAAGGATCCAAATTCCAAGAAGATCTTATAATGACGCCATGTAGAAATCTGGATGAGGCAAAAGCAAGAGCTGCAAGATTTATAAGGCTTGAAGAAAATGAGCTAACATCTTCCAAACTAGAAGCTTTGTCATATGATCGCCCAAATCGGAAGGCAGAAACTCCAGTGTATAAGCCAAGAAATAAACCCTACACAAGACATGTAGATAATCAAGTAAATGCAGTGGAAGAAGATGATGGGGTCGAATATCCTGCCCTGTCAACATACTGCTTCTCAGTAGGAACACCTGGTATTATAATGGCGTTGCGAGATCTTGGAGATAAAGTGAGGTGGCCACAAAAGAAAAACGATTCTTATTTCAAAAAGATATGATCTCTAGTGTTCCTGGATTTTGCAATCCAATCCCAGAGGTCAACCCTGCATCCTATCTTATTAACAGATATGGTGACAGGATTGCGAATGTAGAAATCCCAAAGAAGTTTCAAGTTCCAAATATGAAGCCATATGATGGAACTACTGATCCTCAAGAGCATATTGCACTATATCTGGAAAAGATGGAAACAGTACCTATTCCTTCTAATCTAAAGGAAGCCTGCTTATGTAGAAGCTTTGGATCTACACTTTCAGGATCAGCCTTAAAATGGCTGGAGAGTTTGCCTCCTTTATCTATTAACTCTTTTGCTGATTTAACTAATTTATTTTATAGTCAATTTTCATGCAGTAGAACTTTTGAAAAATTGACTGATGATCTTTATAAAATTATTCAAAAGCCACACGAATCGCTTAGAGATTTTATGACTAGATTTACAAAAGAATCTCTTAATATTCCTAAATTAGATATGTTGACCGCTATACAAGCTTTGCAGAGAGGTCTCCATAAAGGATCCAAATTCCAAGAAGATCTTATAATGACGCCATGTAGAAATCTGGATGAGGCAAAAGCAAGAGCTGCAAGATTTATAAGGCTTGAAGAAAATGAGCTAACATCTTCCAAACTAGAAGCTTTGTCATATGATCGCCCAAATCGGAAGGCAGAAACTCCAGTGTATAAGCCAAGAAATAAACCCTACACAAGACATGTAGATAATCAAGTAAATGCAGTGGAAGAAGATGATGGGGTCGAATATCCTGCCCTGTCAACATATCACCAATGTGTTAAATTTCCAACACCTTGGGGAGTGGTCACTGTTAAAGGAGATCAACAAGAGGCTAGAGAATGTTATACATCCACCATGAAGTCAGCAGCAAAGTCAACTTCACAATAGCAATTACAGAAGAGTGTAAGTGCACATCTATGTCAATAGCAGTCTAGATTGTTTGGGCTTATATTGTTATATGTCTTTGTAATGTGATTGTCATTAATGAACTTAGTATTATGCATAGAATACCTGATTAAGTTTAAGTATTGAATGCTAAGTGTGAATTGCGAGTTCGCAATTCACAAAGGAAATGCGACCCCGTATTTACAGGGTTAAATACGAGGTTAATCAAATAGGTAATACGACTTCGTATTTGCAGGGTCAAATACGAGGCCAATCACAGAATGCGACCTCGCATTAGTGACGGACTGGGCTGGGTTTGTGAGGCCGATGTGCTGAAGCCCATGTCGGGTGTTACCTATATAAACCAAACCCTAACAGAGTTTAGGGTTGAACATTTGTCGAAATATCAAGCAGGTATTGCAGGTTATAGTCGTCAAAGGTTGTTCCGCTAGCCCGAAGAAGATCTGCGAGGCCGCAGATGATCTAAGGGCTTTTTGTTGATCACCAAGTTATTGTGAGGGATTCCGCACCTCAAGATAACTGGATCAAGCTATTGACGATCCGTACCAGGGGACTTACAATTGGTATCAGAGCCTCTTGGTTTAATACCGGAAGGTTATAGCTTGTTGGTGATTGACATCATCTGTTTAGGGTCGTTTAGCCGTGATTCTTTCACGGAGTTCTCGACCAAAAACATTAGTATTGAGATCTGGTCGTCTAGCCGTGATTTTTTCATGGAGTTTACGACCGAAATCTTTATTTTTGATCTCTGATCGTGTGAAACTATATCATATTGTGTTTTCCTCCTTACACGCTTTATAGTGTTAAAGCCTTGTAACGATGAAAACAAGATCTGATTAGTTTTGCATGTTGAGGCAGACCCAGATTCGTGGCTTTTCAGGTTGGGGATGAATTAGGGTTTCTGGAAAAGAAGAGCTGTTGTCGTTCGAATAAGATGCTGATAAGGAAGTTTTGCTACCTGGTAGAATTACGACCTCGCAATTTCTTAAATTGCGACCTTGTAAAGAACAAGTAAGTTGCGACCTCGCAATTGCTCAGAAATTGCGACCTCGCATATACAAGCAGCAGCAATTCTAGTCCACACATTAAAGAGGAGTTCTTATGCGTTTCAAGTTGTTTAATCAGAAGACTTTAATCACAGAGTTGAAAAAGGTTATCTGAAGAAACATAGGGTAAGTTCCCGAGAGAAGACTCTTATGTTGTTGTTGTTAAAGACTCTTATGTAAAAAAAAAAAAAAAAAAAAAAAAAAAAAAAAAAAAAAAAAAAAAAAAAAAAAAAAAAAAAAAAACAAATAAAAAAAAAAAAAAAAAAAAAAAAAAAAAAAAAAAAAAAAAAAAAAAAAAAAAAAAAAAAAAAAAAAAAAAAAAAAAAAAAAAAAAAAAAAAAAAAAAAAAAAAAAAAAAAAAAAAAAAAAAAAAAAAAAAAAAAAAAAAAAAAAAAAAAAAAAAAAAAAAAAAAAAAAAAAAAAAAAAAAAAAAAAAAAAAAAAAAAAAAAAAAAAAAAAAAAAAAAAAAAAAAAAAAAAAAAAAAAAAAAAAAAAAAAAAAAAAAAAAAAAAAAAAAAAAAAAAAAAAAAAAAAAAAAAAAAAAAAAAAAAAAAAAAAAAAAAAAAAAAAAAAAAAAAAAAAAAAAAAAAAAAAAAAAAAAAAAAAAAAAAAAAAAAAAAAAAAAAAAAAAAAAAAAAAAAAAAAAAAAAAAAAAAAAAAAAAAAAAAAAAAAAAAAAAAAAAAAAAAAAAAAAAAAAAAAAAAAAAAAAAAAAAAAAAAAAAAAAAAAAAAAAAAAAAAAAAAAAAAAAAAAAAAAAAAAAAAAAAAAAAAAAAAAAAAAAAAAAAAAAAAAAAAAAAAAAAAAAAAAAAAAAAAAAAAAAAAAAAAAAAAAAAAAAAAAAAAAAAAAAAAAAAAAAAAAAAAAAAAAAAAAAAAAAAAAAAAAAAAAAAAAAAAAAAAAAAAAAAAAAAAAAAAAAAAAAAAAAAAAAAAAAAAAAAAAAAAAAAAAAAAAAAAAAAAAAAAAAAAAAAAAAAAAAAAAAAAAAAAAAAAAAAAAAAAAAAAAAAAAAAAAAAAAAAAAAAAAAAAAAAAAAAAAAAAAAAAAAAAAAAAAAAAAAAAAAAAAAAAAAAAAAAAAAAAAAAAAAAAAAAAAAAAAAAAAAAAAAAAAAAAAAAAAAAAAAAAAAAAAAAAAAAAAAAAAAAAAAAAAAAAAAAAAAAAAAAAAAAAAAAAAAAAAAAAAAAAAAAAAAAAAAAAAAGTCTTTTGGCGGGAAAAATAATTTTTGCCCAGGGTCTTAAAATGGGATGAATCATGAAGATTTGAAGTTTGGTAGTGTTCGAAAAATTTTAGGTCAATTTTCATCCGTTGTCGACGCGGATTTGGCGAAAAATTTTAGGTCAATTTTCATCCGTTGTCGACGCGGATTTGGCGAAAAATTTTAGGTCAATTTTCATCCGTTGTCGACGCGGATTTGGCGAAAAATTTTAGGTCAATTTTCATCCGTTGTCGACGCGGATTTGGCGAAAAATTTTAGGTCAATTTTCATCCGTTGTCGACGCGGATTTGGCGAAAAATTTTAGGTCAATTTTCATCCGTTGTCGACGCGGATTTGGCGAAAATTTTAGGTCAATTTTCATCCGTTGTCGACGCGGATTTGGCGAAAAATTTTAGGTCAATTTTCATCCGTTGTCGACGCGGATTTGGCGAAAAATTTTAGGTCAATTTTCATCCGTTGTCGACGCGGATTTGGCGAAAAATTTTAGGTCAATTTTCATCCGTTGTCGACGCGGATTTGGCGAAAAATTTTAGGTCAATTTTTCCGTTGTCGACGCGGATTTGCGAAAAATTTTAGGTCAATTTTCATCCGTTGTCGACGCGGATTTGGCGAAAAATTTTAGGTCAATTTTCATCCGTTGTCGACGCGGATTTGGCGAAAAATTTTAGGTCAATTTTCATCCGTTGTCGACGCGGATTTGGCGAAAAATTTTAGGTCAATTTTCATCCGTTGTCGACGCGGATTTGGCGAAAAATTTTAGGTCAATTTTCATCCGTTGTCGACGCGGATTTGGCGAAAATTTTAGGTCAATTTTCATCCGTTGTCGACGCGGATTTGGCGAAAAATTTTAGGTCAATTTTCATCCGTTGTCGACGCGGATTTGGCGAAAAATTTTAGGTCAATTTTCATCCGTTGTCGACGCGGATTTGGCGAAAAATTTTAGGTCAATTTTCTCGTTGTCGAGCGTGTTCGAAAAATTTTAGGTCAATTTTCATCCGTTGTCGACGCGGATTTGGCGAAAAATTTTAGGAATTATCAAAATTTTCCTATGATCATGATATCCAAAGTTTACATGGAATTCAAAGTTTCATGAGAACATATTTTGGTGGCAAAAATTTGGAGGGAAATCAGGAGTACCTTTTATACCCTATCTTGGCATAAGAAGATCTCATCAGATTTGCAGAAAGGAGAGAGTAGTAGTTCTCCTAGCTCGAGTTACACAGGGATGCCGATGAGCATAAGATCTGCTGAGGGACATTTGGGCATGCTTCCTTCCTTTGTGTCTGCTTATGAGAAGTTAATTGGAGGAAAACTAACTGATCCTGATTTGGTTAGTGGGGATTACAAGCAAGTTGATCCTGATGATTTGGAAGAAATGGATCTGAACTGGCAACTAGCTATGCTAACATTGAGAGTTCAACGTTTCACAGATAGAACCGAAAGGAAGGTTGTGAATGGTAAAGTAGGGTTTAACAAGACCAAGGTGAAGTGTTATAACTGTGATGGTTTTGGACATTTTGCAAGAGAGTATCAGAGGCCAAGACGGGACAACAATTCAGCTACAAGCCGTCAGAACTTCAATCAAAGTGGTTCTATAGTGAGTCAGAATTCCGGACATCAATATGCTAATAATGGGAACCGAAGCTTAGGAGAAACGGAAAACTCAAGAGCTTTAGTTGTTCAATCTGATGGTACTTATAATTGGGGTTCGACTAGTATCGATGATCAGAATCATGCATTCTTGGCAGAAATTCAAGACATTGATGGAGGAATGAACGATCGTTCATAGTTTTGAATTTTATCTTTAAAAGAATCATTTTATATCTTAGAAAGAAGATTTTCTTAAGAATGAACACAGAGATGTTCATAGTTTTGAATTTTATCTTTAAAAGAATCATTTTATATCTTAGAAAGAAGATTTTCTTAAGAATGAACACAGAGATGTTCATAGTTTTGAATTTTATCTTTAAAAGAATCATTTTATATCTTAGAAAGAAGATTTTCTTAAGAATGAACACAGAGATCTTAAGATTCTAAATTTGTGATAAGTATCCGTAGAATGATAAGACAGAGATCTTAAGATTCTAAATTTGTGATAAGTATCCGTAGAATGATAAGACAGAGATCTTAAGATTCTAAATTTGTGATAAGTATCCGTAGAATGATAAGACAGAGATCTTAAGATTCTAAATTTGTGATAAGTATCCGTAGAATGATAAGACAGAGATCTTAAGATTCTAAATTTGTGATAAGTATCCGTAGAATGATAAGACAGAGATCTTAAGATTCTAAATTTGTGATAAGTATCCGTAGAATGATAAGACAGAGATCTTAAGATTCTAAATTTGTGATAAGTATCCGTAGAATGATAAGACAGAGATCTTAAGATTCTAAATTTGTGATAAGTATCCGTAGAATGATAAGACAGAGATCTTAAGATTCTAAATTTGTGATAAGTATCCGTAGAATGATAAGACAGAGATCTTAAGATTCTAAATTTGTGATAAGTATCCGTAGAATGATAAGACAGAGATCTTAAGATTCTAAATTTGTGATAAGTATCCGTAGAATGATAAGACAGAGATCTTAAGATTCTAAATTTGTGATAAGTATCCGTAGAATGATAAGACAGAGATCTTAAGATTCTAAATTTGTGATAAGTATCCGTAGAATGATAAGACAGAGATCTTAAGATTCTAAATTTGTGATAAGTATCCGTAGAATGATAAGACAGAGATCTTAAGATTCTAAATTTGTGATAAGTATCCGTAGAATGATAAGACAGAGATCTTAAGATTCTAAATTTGTGATAAGTATCCGTAGAATGATAAGACAGAGATCTTAAGATTCTAAATTTGTGATAAGTATCCGTAGAATGATAAGACAGAGATCTTAAGATTCTAAATTTGTGATAAGTATCCGTAGAATGATAAGACAGAGATCTTAAGATTCTAAATTTGTGATAAGTATCCGTAGAATGATAAGACAGAGATCTTAAGATTCTAAATTTGTGATAAGTATCCGTAGAATGATAAGACAGAGATCTTAAGATTCTATATTTTTTTTATAAGTTGACGGATAAACAAGGAGTTTATAGGTCCTTACTTTAAACCTTAAGATTTCAATAAGAAGTGTAAGGTTTAGATTTTTGAACAATAAGAAGTTCAAGTTCTTGAAGATTTGTAGTTCTAGACTAAGATAATGTCATATGTTTATGACTTATGATAGTGAAGAATAACAAATTTGGATAAGAAAATGAAGTATTTAATCAATATTTTGTTCTATCATAGTTATGTATCCCAGTCATAAATTGAGGAGGAGTACCTAGTCAATTGTGTTTTCATAAGAATATGAAGTATTTAATCAATATTTTGTTCTATCATAGTTATGTATCCCAGTCATAAATTGAGGAGGAGTACCTAGTCAATTGTGTTTTCATAAGAATATGAAGTATTTAATCAATATTTTGTTCTATCATAGTTATGTATCCCAGTCATAAATTGAGGAGGAGTACCTAGTCAATTGTGTTTTCATAAGAATATGAAGTATTTAATCAATATTTTGTTCTATCATAGTTATGTATCCCAGTCATAAATTGAGGAGGAGTACCTAGTCAATTGTGTTTTCATAAGAATATGAAGTATTTAATCAATATTTTGTTCTATCATAGTTATGTATCCCAGTCATAAATTGAGGAGGAGTACCTAGTCAATTGTGTTTTCATAAGAATATGAAGTATTTAATCAATATTTTGTTCTATCATAGTTATGTATCCCAGTCATAAATTGAGGAGGAGTACCTAGTCAATTGTGTTTTCATAAGAATATGAAGTATTTAATCAATATTTTGTTCTATCATAGTTATGTATCCCAGTCATAAATTGAGGAGGAGTACCTAGTCAATTGTGTTTTCATAAGAATATGAAGTATTTAATCAATATTTTGTTCTATCATAGTTATGTATCCCAGTCATAAATTGAGGAGGAGTACCTAGTCAATTGTGTTTTCATAAGAATATGAAGTATTTAATCAATATTTTGTTCTATCATAGTTATGTATCCCAGTCATAAATTGAGGAGGAGTACCTAGTCAATTGTGTTTTCATAAGAATATGAAGTATTTAATCAATATTTTGTTCTATCATAGTTATGTATCCCAGTCATAAATTGAGGAGGAGTACCTAGTCAATTGTGTTTTCATAAGAATATGAAGTATTTAATCAATATTTTGTTCTATCATAGTTATGTATCCCAGTCATAAATTGAGGAGGAGTACCTAGTCAATTGTGTTTTCATAAGAATATGAAGTATTTAATCAATATTTTGTTCTATCATAGTTATGTATCCCAGTCATAAATTGAGGAGGAGTACCTAGTCAATTGTGTTTTCATAAGAATATGAAGTATTTAATCAATATTTTGTTCTATCATAGTTATGTATCCCAGTCATAAATTGAGGAGGAGTACCTAGTCAATTGTGTTTTCATAAGAATATGAAGTATTTAATCAATATTTTGTTCTATCATAGTTATGTATCCCAGTCATAAATTGAGGAGGAGTACCTAGTCAATTGTGTTTTCATAAGAATATGAAGTATTTAATCAATATTTTGTTCTATCATAGTTATGTATCCCAGTCATAAATTGAGGAGGAGTACCTAGTCAATTGTGTTTTCATAAGAATATGAAGTATTTAATCAATATTTTGTTCTATCATAGTTATGTATCCCAGTCATAAATTGAGGAGGAGTACCTAGTCAATTGTGTTTTCATAAGAATATGAAGTATTTAATCAATATTTTGTTCTATCATAGTTATGTATCCCAGTCATAAATTGAGGAGGAGTACCTAGTCAATTGTGTTTTCATAAGAATATGAAGTATTTAATCAATATTTTGTTCTATCATAGTTATGTATCCCAGTCATAAATTGAGGAGGAGTACCTAGTCAATTGTGTTTTCATAAGAATATGAAGTATTTAATCAATATTTTGTTCTATCATAGTTATGTATCCCAGTCATAAATTGAGGAGGAGTACCTAGTCAATTGTGTTTTCATAAGAATATGAAGTATTTAATCAATATTTTGTTCTATCATAGTTATGTATCCCAGTCATAAATTGAGGGGGAGGTATAAGAATGAAGAATCAATTTTATAACTGGTTAGAAATATGGATTGTTGCAAGTGGTACAGATTCGGGAAAGCTAAATTCGAGAAAGTTTTGGAAAGATTGATCGTTGAAAAGTTAAAGAATTTTGTGTAAGTTTATTAACTTTTCAGGTTAAGACGAAGATCGAGGAAAAGATGAAAATTTGATGCTTACAGGTTTGATCTTTTAAATTTTCATATTTCCAGGAAGTTCGTGGTAATCGTTGATCAATTATTCAGAAACTTTGACGAAATTTTGATTTTAAAGTGTGCAGGAGGTATTTACGACCTCGTAATTGCAAGAAGCAGAATACGACCTCGTAATTGGTCTAATTGGGCTTTGATAAATACGACCTCGTAATTGGGCCGGGTTGACCCAGATCCATTCGGGTCAAGTGGGTATATAAACCAAATTTACCCAAACACGACCTCACATATTAAAATCAAAATTAGAGCATTACGACCCCGAAATACTACTTTGCTACCCCGTATTAGATTCGATATATACAATTAGATCAAGTGTTTTTGGTTGATATATTCGTCATCACCGTGAAAAACCGAATCTAGGTATACTATCTAATCGTCCAGTAGTTAACCATGCAACAAGAAAATCAAGAAAAAGGGTTTCAAAATTTTCGAATTAGGTTTCCATATTTTCTTCGATTTTGATGTTTTCTGGGTAAAACTAAGGGTTGGGGTATCTTTATCGTTTGAATACGAGTATAAAGAAACAATTTTTACCAGTTTTGGTTGGGTAAATCGCGAAATCGCGTTGGGGAAGACGAACAGTGCGACGGACTCGTAAAAGTGGGTTTGCTAGCCCAGATTTGCGACCTCGTAAATGTCAATTTATTTTGACTGGTTTGACTTTCGGAATACGATGCCGATTTACGACCTGATCAAATACGTGGCCAAATTGGAAAATACGACCTCGTATTTTAGAGTTTGGTTGACCGTATTTTGACCTTGAAATACGACCTCGTACAGGGATACGACCTCGTATTTTTGACTTAACAGATTTTCAAAAGTTTATGTTAATAAAGATTTGAAAATGAGTTAATTTATCTTTAACTTAATTACAGGGATAATTTAAGTTAATTTAACAGATTTTCAAAAGTTTATGTTAATAAAGATTTGAAAATGAGTTAATCTATCTATAACTAAATTACAGAGATAATTTATGTTATGTTGTAAATTACAGGGATAATTTATGCTTTTGACTAAATTACCGGGATAATTTTAGTTGTGTATGTTATGCATATGAATTTTTATGTTACTTTATGTCTATTTGAGTAATTAATTATTTGTTATTGATTACAGAAATGGCAAGAAATTTCATAGCAGGTCATAATTATGTGATGAACTTCGATGATAATCAGGAGGGAACTGCGTATTATCATGAGATATTCGCTTTCTTCAGAAGATCAAGGATTCATCATGTTCTTACACATTCTCCAGTCATATATTTAGATTATCTCAGAGATTTCTGGAATAATGCTGACTGTGTGAAGGCAGGAGATGTGTATATCTTTCATACCATAGTTGCTGGGCAGCAGATACAGTTCACAGCTGCTGACCTCGTTAACATTCTTAATCTGGGCACAGTTGAACAAGAAGGTGGTGCTACAGGTCTCACCAAGTTCAGACATGAAGTCATTCAAGGTGCTTTCAGAAGAATGGGGTTTGCTGCAGATATGTCAAGTAAAACTCTGTTCAAGAAGGGTTTTTATGGCAGGTGGAGGTATCTTGCGCATGTGTTGCTGGTTAGTTTAAGCAACAAGAAGTCTGGTTATGATACGTTGAACCAGGAAGCCCAAGCACAGATGGTGGGCTTGGTATTTAACAAGCCGTATAGTTTCTCGAAATTCTTCTTCGATGAGATGAAGAAACAGATCACAGCCACAGGAAAGAGGAGGTTTTTGATGTATCCTCGGTTCGTGATGATGATAATCAATGCTCGACTTCCAAATCTACCTGCTGTAGGAGAAGTGAAGCAAGTGAGCTCGATCATCCGACGTGGTTATGATGAGTTTGTGTCTCGATACCATAATGATCCAAATGCACAAGATGTTGCATTGTTCGGTGCCATCATCAATGCCAACTACATAGCACCTACTGATGTGGTCATATCAGCTTATGAAGGGCCTCAGCCAGAGGGTGGTGAAGCTGCTGAGAATGTTGAGCAGTTACATGACGTAGTGGTTCAGGAAGATGCACCAGAAGAGCCTGAAGTTGTTGTACAGGTTGCAGATGATGTGATAAACCAACCTGGAGCCAATCCTGAGATTGTAGATGATCTATTAGAGCAAATGGCTGATCCAGAGGGTGATATTGCTCAAGTGCAAAGGTACAATGCCAATGTTGATGACCTAGTAGATGTGGACCTTGACCGGGACATAGATGATTATGTAGCTGAAGCTGCAGTTGGTTCTGAAGCAGTTAGAGCTAGTGGGTCAGGTACTGTAGAAGCTAGTGGGTCAAGAGCGGGTCAGGCTAGTGGATCTGGTGTGAATGCTGAAGGTAGAGGAAAGGCTGTTGCTGATGTTCAAGCAGACAGAGAGCCTTCTATCCATTCTGATGATGATTCCAGCAGTGATGGTGATGAAGATCCTTACAGATCTCATGCATTCATCAGAGTTGGATCTAAGATGGTTCCTAAACCTACTGAGGCAGCTCAAGGAAGAAGAAGGAGAGAAACAGATGAAGATTGGGTGCCAGAGCAGCCTATGCCAAAGAGAACTAGACTTGTCAGGGAACAAGAGACTTCTGCTGCTACTGGTGGTTCTCAAAGTGTGCTTATTATTCTTGAGACTACACAGCCACAACCACAGCAACAAACAAGTGAAGAAAAAGGGTTTTTATGGCAGGTGGAGGTATCTTGCGCATGTGTTGCTGGTTAGTTTAAGCAACAAGAAGTCTGGT
Source organism: Erigeron breviscapus (assembly GCA_034093135.1). Classification (NCBI taxonomy): domain Eukaryota; kingdom Viridiplantae; phylum Streptophyta; class Magnoliopsida; order Asterales; family Asteraceae; genus Erigeron; species Erigeron breviscapus. The sequence goes on from CM067174.1 coordinate 325,369, forward strand.
TATGATACGTTGAACCAGGAAGCCCAAGCACAGATGGTGGGCTTGGTATTTAACAAGCCGTATAGTTTCTCAAAATTCTTCTTCGATGAGATGAAGAAACAGATCACAGCCACAGGAAAGAGGAGGTTTTTGATGTATCCTCGGTTCGTGATGATGATAATCAATGCTCGACTTCCAAATCTACCTGCTGTAGGAGAAGTGAAGCAAGTGAGCTCGATCATCCGACGTGGTTATGATGAGTTTGTGTCTCGATACCATAATGATCCAAATGCACAAGATGTTGCATTGTTCGGTGCCATCATCAATGCCAACTACATAGCACCTACTGATGGGGTCATATCAGCTTATGAAGGGCCTCAGCCAGAGGGTGGTGAAGCTGCTGAGAATGTTGAGCAGTTACATGACGTAGTGGTTCAGGAAGATGCACCAGAAGAGCCTGAAGTTGTTGTACAGGTTGCAGATGATGTGATAAACCAACCTGGAGCCAATCCTGAGATTGTAGATGATCTATTAGAGCAAATGGCTGATCCAGAGGGTGATATTGCTCAAGTGCAAAGGTACAATGCCAATGTTGATGACCTAGTAGATGTGGACCTTGACCGGGACATAGATGATTATGTAGCTGAAGCTGCAGTTGGTTCTGAAGCAGTTAGAGCTAGTGGGTCAAGAGCGGGTCAGGCTAGTGGATCTGGTGTGAATGCTGAAGGTAGAGGAAAGGCTGTTGCTGATGTTCAAGCAGACAGAGAGCCTTCTATCCATTCTGATGATGATTCCAGCAGTGATGGTGATGAAGATCCTTACAGATCTCATGCATTCATCAGAGTTGGATCTAAGATGGTTCCTAAACCTACTGAGGCAGCTCAAGGAAGAAGAAGAAGCAGAGGAAGTAGATTGATGACAAAGACAAGACAAAGACATAAGTATGTTAACGTCTAGAAGCTATTGCCAAGGGGGAGTCTGTAAGTGCACGTCTATGTCAATAGCAGTCTAGATTGTTTGGGCTTATATTGTTATATGTCTTTGTAATGTGATTGTCATTAATGAACTTAGTATTATGCATAGAATACTAGATTAAGTTTAAGTATTGAATGCTAAGTGTGAATTGCGAGTTCGCAATTCACAAAGGAAATGCGACCCCGTATTTGCAGGGTCAAATACGAGGTTAATCAAATAGGTAATACGACCCCGTATTTGCAGGGTCAAATACGAGGCCAATCACAGAATGCGACCTCGCATTAGTGACGGGCTGGGCTGGGTTTGCGAGGCCGATGTGCTGAAGCCCATGTCGGGTGTTACCTATATAAACCGAACCCTAACAGAGTTTAGGGTTGAACATTTGTCGAAATATCAAGCAGGTATTGCAGGTTATAGTCGTCAAAGGTTGTTCCGCTAGCCCAAAGAAGATATGCGAGGCCGCAGATGATCTAGGGGCTTTTTGTTGATCACCAAGTTATTGTGAGGGATTCCGCACCTCAAGATAACTGGATCAAGCTATTGACGATCCGTACCAGGGGACTTACAAAGAGGATCTTCGATGTTGATGAACAAGAAGAGCAAGATGTTAAAGAAGTTATTCTGGTCCCTGAAGATCCTAACATCAAAGTATTATTAGGCGCAAAGATCTCGAAAGATTTGGAGGTCAAACTTACTGATTTTCTAAAAGCCAGAATGAAGACTTTTGCTTGGAAGCAAGAAGATATGACTGGAATATCTAGAGATGTGATTACACACAAGCTTGGAATTGATAAAAGTTTCAAGCCAATCCAACAAAAAAGAAGAAAATTCGCTCCGGAAAGAAATGCATATATCCAAGAAGACGCGGAGAGATTATTAAAGGCAAAAATGATTAGGGAAGTAAAATTTCCTGAATGGCTGGCAAACGTGGTAGTAGTGCAAAAGAAAAACGGGAAATGGAGAGTTTGCGTAGACTTCACTGATCTCAATAAAGCCTGCCCAAAAGATCCATTTCCACTGCCACATATTGATGCAATGGTCGATGCAACTTCTGGACACGAGATGCTCACATTTATGGACGCTTCTTCTGGATTTCAGCAGATTCAAATGGAACCTGAAGATCAAGAAGCTACTGCCTTTATGACCCCGACAGGTATTTATTGTTATATTGCTATGCCTTTTGGTCTTAAAAATGCAGGTGCAACATATCAAAGGCTAGTCAACATGATGTTCAAAGACCAACTGGGGGATACGATGGAAGTCTATATAGATGACATGGTGGTGAAATCAAAGAAAGCTGAAGATCACCTGAAAGATCTTGAAGTGGCCTTCAACATCCTGGACAGATATAATATGAAGCTGAATCCTGCAAAATGCAATTTTGGAGTTGGCGCTGGAAAATTCCTAGGATACATGGTCACAAAAAGAGGAATAGAAGCAAGCCCAGAACAGATCAAGGCTATCTTAAACCTGAAATCTCCATCAAATGCTAAAGATATTCAAAGGTTAACCGGAAGGTTGGCAGCTTTGAACAGATTTATATCAAGATCTTCTGATAGATGCAAAGAATTTTATGACATCTTAAAAAAGAACAAAAAGTTTGAATGGGGAGAAAGACAAGAAGAAGCTTTCCAAGAATTAAAGAGATATCTATCTACTCCACCACTGTTGGTAAAGCCTGAAGATGGTGAGCCTCTATATCTTTACATGGCAGTATCATCAAATGCAGTGAGTGCTGTCTTAGTAAAAGAAGAAGAAGGTCAACAACATCCGATCTACTATGTAAGTAAAAGTTTAATTGATGCTGAAACCAGGTACTCTCATCTCGAAAAACTTATACTTGCATTAGTTATGGCATCTACTAAACTTAGACATTATTTTGAAACGCATGCTATACATGTTAGGACTAATTACCCTATAAAATGCGTATTAAGAAAACCTGAAGTATCTGGTAGAATGGCTAAGTGGTCTGTGAAATTAAGTGCTTTTAATTTAATTTATGAACCTAGGACTGCTATAAAATCTCAAGTTTTAGCCGACTTTGTGGCTGATTTTAGTACTGATTTGCAACCTGAAGTAGACTTAGAGGTAAAAATGTTAGAAGAAGCTACTGAAAAATGGATTTTATACACTGATGGTGCAGCTAATGTTAAAGGAATAGGATTAGGTATCGTACTAAAATCGCCACAGGGGGATATCATACCCCAAGCAGTGAATTGTCATTTTATAGCCACTAATAATGAAGCAGAATATGAAGCTTTAATTTCTGGTATGCAATTAGCTAAGGATATGAACATTAGAAATCTTAAGGTATATGTAGATTCATTACTTTTAGCTAATCATTTTAATGGGACATATGCTGCGAAAGGTGAAAAATTAATGCAATATTTAGAAATAGTGAAAAAACTAGCTGAGAATTTTGACTTATTTGATATAGAACAAGTGCCTAGAGAAGAAAACACTGAGGCTGATGCTTTAGCAAATCTAGGATCAACACTTAAGATGTCACCAGAAACTAGGATTCCTATAATTCATGTTTTACATCCTGCTATAGAAAAAGAATCAGCTAATATATTAGCCATTCAAGATACAGAAGCTGAAAATTCTGGGGACAATCAAAATTCATGGACTACACCAATAATAGAATATATAAATAATGGGACAATCCCTAAAGATGAAAACCCAAAGGCCTTTCGCATGAAAACAACACATTATTCTATGATAAATGGTATTTTGTATAGAAAATCTCTTGCAGGACCATATCTTAGATGCTTAGAATATCCTGAGACCAATGAGGTTCTTAAAGATATACATGAAGGAGAATGTGGAAATCACACAGCTGGAAGATCTTTATATTCAAAGATCTTGAGAACAGGTTATTATTGGCCAACTATGAAACAAGATGCTGAAGAGTATGCGAAAAAATGTGATGCTTGTCAGCGACATAGCAACATTTATCATCAGCCAGCAGAACCCATGCATCCAGTTCTATCACCATGGCCATTTATGAAATGGGGAATGGATATTGTTGGGCCAATAACAGAATCTTCAGCTGGGAAGAAATATTTTTTGGCTATGACGGATTATTTCTCAAAATGGATTGAAGCTGAAGCATACGCCAAGATTCATGAAACACATGTCATATCTTTTATTAAAAGGAATATATTGACAAGATTTGGAGTTCCAGCGGAGATAATTTGTGATAATGGGTCACAGTTTATTGGAAAGAAAACTACAAATTTTTGTGAAAGATGGGGCATTAAGATGATTACTTCTACTCCAGTCCATCCACAAGCTAATGGTCAAGCAGAATCAAGCAACAAAATTATAATGAATAATTTGAAGAAAAGACTGGGACAAGCAAAAGGAAAATGGGCTGAAGAATTGCCATTTGTCTTATGGGCTGATCGAACAACTTCGAAGAGTGCTACTGGACAAACTCCATTCTCACTTGTCTTTGGAGCTGAGGCAGTTCTACCCACTGAAATGGATCTACCTACTGCTAGAATTAGTTTACTAACTTATGAGAAAAATAAAGAGTTGCTGCTTGAAGATTTAGAAGCTATAACTGAATTACGAGAGAGAACCAAGATAAGAATAGCAGCTTATCAACAACGAATTGCTAAGTCTTATAATAAGAATCTAAGATTAAGGCGGTTTCAAGTCGGTGATTTGGTTCTCAAGAAAGCTTTAACCAAGCCAGATGGTAAATTGAATCCAAAATGGGAAGGTCCTTATTTGATTGAAGCAGAAGCTGGAAAAGGATCTTATTGGCTTCAAGATTTACAAGGTAATTTAGTTCCAAGAGCTTGGAATGCCATTCATCTCAAAACCTATCATGTGTAATTTATTTTGTCTTTTGACAAAATCAGGTATGATTTCTTACTCTTGAATTTTACTTTTATTTACTTTTTATTTTATTTTCCAAAATAATGATACTGACTTGAGCGTCGGAGTGGCGTTAGCCAAATGGCTAACGTCAGTTTTTAAGATTTTGCTTTGTAGATCTCAAGGGATGATCAATATCATCAAACACATGCATTACAACGTGGAACAAGGTCTTCACCTTTTGGCTTTCACGCCAACTTTTGGTTGAAGGTTTTCACCTTCTCTTAAAATCGCCCGTGTCGCACGTTAATTAATTTCACGATTGAAGGGTTAAATTCCAAGGTCGTCGAAATTAATTCTATTGGTTGTCGATGTTACCATCGATCTCCCGAAATTGGCTAACCACGCCACCCATTACACAAACACACGAAAAAGGCTAACCACGCCTCCCAAGCAAGTTCAAGATATTGAGACACCCTCTATATCTTGAAAACCAATGTCCTCTTAAAATATATATATATATATATATATATATATATATATATATATATATATATATATATATATATATATATATATATATATATATATATATATATATATATATATATATATATATATATATATATATATATATATATATATATATATATATATATATATATATATATATATATATATATATATATATATATATATATATATATATATATATATATATATATATATATATATATATATATATATATATATATATATATATATATATATATATATATATATATATATATATATATATATATATATATATATATATATATATATATATATATATATATATATATATATATATATATATATATATATATATATATATATATATATATATATATATATATATATATATATATATATATATATATATATATATATATATATATATATATATATATATATATATATATATATATATATATATATATATATATATATATATATATATATATATATATATATATATATATATATATATATATATATATATATATATATATATATATATATATATATATATATATATATATATATATATATATATATATATATATATATATATATATATATATATATATATATATATATATATATATATATATATATATATATATATATATATATATATATATATATATATATATATATATATATATATATATATATATATATATATATATATATATATATATATATATATATATATATATATATATATATATATATATATATATATATATATATATATATATATATATATATATATATATATATATATATATATATATATATATATATATATATATATATATATATATATATATATATATATATATATATATATATATATATATATATATATATATATATATATATATATATATATATATATATATATATATATATATATATATATATATATATATATATATATATATATATATATATATATATATATATATATATATATATATATATATATATATATATATATATATATATATATATATATATATATATATATATATATATATATATATATATATATATATATATATATATATATATATATATATATATATATATATATATATATATATATATATATATATATATATATATATATATATATATATATATATATATATATATATATATATATATATATATATATATATATATATATATATATATATATATATATATATATATATATATATATATATATATATATATATATATATATATATATATATATATATATATATATATATATATATATATATATATATATATATATATATATATATATATATATATATATATATATATATATATATATATATATATATATATATATATATATATATATATATATATATATATATATATATATATATATATATATATATATATATATATATATATATATATATATATATATATATATATATATATATATATATATATATATATATATATATATATATATATATATATATATATATATATATATATATATATATATATATATATATATATATATATATATATATATATATATATATATATATATATATATATATATATATATATATATATATATATATATATATATATATATATATATATATATATATATATATATATATATATATATATATATATATATATATATATATATATATATATATATATATATATATATATATATATATATATATATATATATATATATATATATATATATATATATATATATATATATATATATATATATATATATATATATATATATATATATATATATATATATATATATATATATATATATATATATATATATATATATATATATATATATATATATATATATATATATATATATATATATATATATATATATATATATATATATATATATATATATATATATATATATATATATATATATATATATATATATATATATATATATATATATATATATATATATATATATATATATATATATATATATATATATATATATATATATATATATATATATATATATATATATATATATATATATATATATATATATATATATATATATATATATATATATATATATATATATATATATATATATATATTTATGAAAGAAATATATATATATCAATGTGATATATATATATATATATATAGAATATAAAATAAATAATATATATAAAATATATATATTTATATACCTCTTGAAGGAACTCTCCTAAAGATTTCAAAGACATGGCGTAAGTAAGTGTTTTCGGAAAGATGAAAAATATTTGTGATTTTCAAAGAGAAAAACTGTATCCTTATATAGAGGGGTAAAAAGATAGGAAATGAACCGTCAAGTTGTTACCTATCGCATCACAACTCTTGGCTCTCCAAGTTCCACGCGTCTTATCTTTAAGATGGTTTCAAAATTTACTAGTTGACTTCGGTCAAAGCTTTCTCTAGAAGATTCAAAGTTATTTCAACAAAATAGATTTTATTAAAATAACTTTGGGGACAATTGTTATGGGTGAAATTTCAAGTACCAATATCCTGAAGGTCCAAGATCTTGACATAGTTGAATATTCTGATTACTTATTAATATTTTGCTAACGTTATGTTTCAACTATTATTATCATTTCCACATGAGATAAGCATGCAGATTCCAGAATATTCGATATAAAGCCAAGGAAAATATCTCCAACGGTAAAGAAAGGATTTCACACATGGGATTAAACTTCAACACGCAAAGAAGACTTAGTCTGCCAAGATATTCGGACTTCAAGTTGATTTCAGCATGAGGAGAAAAGCTTCA
>CM067174.1:338535-372189 GCA_034093135.1 Erigeron breviscapus
CTTAGTCCCTTATAAACCGTTACAAGAACATATAATTCTACGGGGATATTATCATAGAAATAATCTAAGGCATCATCGTTTCATGCAATTCATAATCAACATCACAATCGCAAGCCAATTAACACACATATAAAAGGGGTCACGTCACATCAAGGTGGGTAAAGCATAGTTCGAATCCTAACTTCAACATTCAACACATTAAAAGTGCTTGTATACAGGGTGTACCAGCGGCTAACCCTCCACACCGTTAATATATTGAATGGATGTCAGGACTCGGTTCCGTTATGCTCTCTAAGTATTGGTCGGGTATGTATACAGGGTGTACCAGCGGCTAACCCTCTACCTAACCAACCATCATTAAGCATACCGGGTTACCTACTATACTTCATCCACAATGCGCAATCCACGAGGTCATTAACTTTATATGACATAGGGTAACCATAGATTTGTTGATCAGGCGCCTCTAGGGTTACCGAGTGTCATACTCCATTAATGCCATCATTTCACTTTGCTAGGGTTAAACAATAAAAGTTCAAGAATATACGTTAACGTTCATTCGGTAAGTCACGGTGTATCCCGACACTAACACATGCATCAATCAAGTCATCACATATAAATCAAGTCATCACATAACAATCAAGTCATTAACCATGGAAAACCTACGAACTCCGTCTAAACAAGTCTCATGTCTCATACAATTCACATTGCACACATAGTTTCCTATCATGCATGCTAATTATGAAATGTGGGTGCAATAGCTATAGGCTAGCTCAAACCACCTAATTCTCTACAACCACGGCTCTGATACCATTCTGTAACACCCCAAAAAGGCGGAATCATGGGGTATCACAAGAAAAGCACAGCACGACATGGAAATTAAGTAGAGACAACGCTACGTGCGAATAAGGATTGGGCAATCCATAAATTTAGTTCAAATACGAGTACAATACAACAAAAGGATCACAAGATGCATAAGGAGCACATAACCATCAAATGTTACAAAAGAGAACAATCCAAAATGATGGCCAATAATCCTAAGCATAACCCGTCAAAGGGATCAATGAATCACGGATCCAATAGTCAAGCCCAAATCCTAGCAAAGTCATGAAATCATCCATTACGTCCTTGATTAACTTGATTACCTGAAAAGTGTACTAAATGAGTCAACATAAAGTTGTTGAATTCGTAGGTTTAAACGTTAAAATCATAGTGTTGGGATAACAACCGTTAAAGATGTTTAAGGATGAAGATACTTGCATCATCCTCCATACGTTCACAATTCATCATAACAACGTTACATTACAACCATACATTCATACACAATATACACGTTAATCAATATCGTTAACAACAACGTTATGCCACAAATGTGGACTTACTCGTTATGCCACTAACGTGGACTTATCGTTATGCCATCAACATGGACTTTATCGTTATGCCACTAATCGTGGACTTATCGTTATCTCAATCATTCATCACATCAAGCATTTATAAATACGTTTATGGAAAGCAAGCATTCATGTCCAATAAATCATCGTTTACCAACAAACCATTTCAATTAAATCGTTAAAACGTTTAAGTAAAACAAGTACACTTTTCACCCCAAATGTATAAGAAAACGGGGCTACGAAACTCACCTTGAGCGGCTACAACAAGTTAAGATTAAGCTACAAGCGTGCAATATTCGCCACACGATCACAACCTATAGTTACACATGCATACATATCATCATTCGTCCATAATTCGAGACTTGATTGATCATAAGAATCAAAATGATGTTTGTTGGATTGATTAGTGTTTAGGAGGATGTTAGGAATTGATTTGATAAGGTTTAGACGAGTTAAGAACACAAGGAAAGAAGCAGGCAGGTGTTGCGCCGCAGTCAAGTGATTGCGCCGCAACCTAGAGCCTGATTTATCTTTCTGGTGGTGTCCAATGGAATGAATGTGCTGAGATCTGCATCTCTGGCAGCCTTTGTTTGTCTGGCTTGAAGTCTGGGCAATCCCTTCAACTTCTTTCTGTATTCATTTTCCAGAGCTGCAGCATTAGATCTGACCTGTTTCTGGAGGTTCACCAGTTCCTCCTTTCTCTGGTTTATCAACTCTTGCACACTCAACCCATATGTGTCAGAATCAAGTTTTTGTTCTTCTTGAGAGTACCTGGAGTGAACATATACATCATCCATTGCATCTAGACATTGATGAACTCTGGGGTCCTCCTTCATTCTCTTGTAAACATCAACATGTATACCAAGTCTACCAGCATTCTACGAATCAAGGGTCCCCATTTTAGCCATCTCACTTTTATGTGCTAGCAGTTCATTCTTTTGAGTTCTTTTAAAGATGTCTATCATTATGCCCTCTTGCTCCAGTCTCTTAGAAGTTTCATCATCAACACTTGGGAATTCTGAAGAGCCTTCAGTAGCCTCTTCAATTTCTCCTCCAGATACCACATGCTTCTTTCTCTTTATTCTTTGCAGTGTAGTTGTTGAATTCGTAGGTTTAAACGTTAAAATCATAGTGTTGGGATAACAACCGTTAAAGATGTTTAAGGATGAAGATACTTGCATCATCCTCCATACGTTCACAATTCATCATAACAACGTTACATTACAACCATACATTCATACACAATATACACGTTAATCAATATCGTTAACAACAACGTTATGCCACAAATGTGGACTTACTCGTTATGCCACTAACGTGGACTTATCGTTATGCCATTAACATGGACTTATCGTTATGCCACTAACGTGGACTTATCGTTATGCCACTAACGTGGACTTATCGTTATGCCACTAACGTGGACTTATCGTTATGCCACTAACGTGGACTTATCGTTATGCCACTAACGTGGACTTATCGTTATGCCACTAACGTGGACTTATCGTTATGCCACTAACGTGGACTTATCGTTATGCCACTAACGTGGACTTATCGTTATGCCACTAACGTGGACTTATCGTTATGCCACTAACGTGGACTTATCGTTATGCCACTAACGTGGACTTATCGTTATGCCACTAACGTGGACTTATCGTTATGCCACTAACGTGGACTTATCGTTATGCCACTAACGTGGACTTATCGTTATGCCACTAACGTGGACTTATCGTTATGCCACTAACGTGGACTTATCGTTATGCCACTAACGTGGACTTATCGTTATGCCACTAACGTGGACTTATCGTTATGCCACTAACGTGGACTTATCGTTATGCCATCAACATGGACTTATCGTTATCTCAATCATGTTAACAACCCGAGGCAGCAACCCATCTTTAATGTTTCTGAGTACAGATGCAGATACCTCATCAGTAAGTTCTTTCAGCATCAAGACTTTGAACTTTCTGGCACATTCATCACTTATGTTGCTGATGATGGTACTCTGATCAAGGGCTGGCCTATTCTCCAGACTTGTCACTGATCTGGTCAACTTCTGGACCTCTTCTTTCAGACCTGCAAGTGGTTGAACAATTTCGGCTTTGACTGCAGTCTGAACAGAAGACATTAACTTCTCCTCCAAGCCTTGGACTGCCACTTTAACATTTTCTGAATTTTGATTAGTGGCCAGTACCAGTTCATTCAGCTTATCAAAGACCATCTTCTCATTACCTGCAAATAAGTTCATCTCTGACTGGAGGTTGTTAGAAAGAAGTGTTTTGAAGTCAGAGATAACCTGAGAAGATGACTGCAGTGATCTCTCCAGGTCCGCCACCTTATTCAAAAGGCCTTGGACTTCGGCAGAAGAAGAAGTGGAGAGATCACCAGGAGGAGAAGGACCAGTAACAGTTCTGGTCACCAATGAGACTTGTGCCTGGACTTTTTCAGTAGATGTTTCAGTTGTTGTTACAGTAGAGTCCAGTACACGATGATCAGGGAAGTTCAGTGGTGTCTCAATTGGTGGAGGTTGAACTGGTGATATATGAAGTGAACTTGGGTTGAAATAAGAAGTATTTTGAGGAATTGAAGATGGTAGTGGTGGTGGTGCATTTATTGATTCTGGTGGTGGAGGTATTTCTGATGAAGGAGATGGAATGACTGGAGTGTCAACTTGACTGGAAGCAGGCGGTGGAACTGAAGAATGTTCCTCTTCCAATATCAAGTCTTCACCAAAAATGTTCACATCAGTATCAAAATTGATATCTTACATGGGTGACTCGACTTCATTCCAAACTGGAGGTTGCCCAACAGTTTGGTCAGTTATGTCCTGGTTCAGATCAAGCTGACCAGTTGTTAGCTCAACCGTAGTATCATTGCCAATTTGAAGCTCAGTCGAAACCTCGCCTCCAATCGTAGTCACTGGGATTGCATCAGTGATGACTATACCATCTTCAGCCATCACATCACCTGCCGTAGAGCTGTGAACATTAATTACTAGTGGTGACGCACCAGTAACATCGTCTGTTCGTGCAAGTAAAGTAGTGTCAGAAATTTGTCTATGTTCAAGTGCTTGTGCTGACACGGACTCTACTGAAGGATGGGTTGTCCTTCTAATATCTTCACCACTATCCCCTAAAAGAAGATTGGAAGTGGTTGCTTGTGGGTTTTCCCTTATGACATCTCCAGATCCCTATTGGGGGGAATCTGGATGGCTAGCTTGGGTTCTACTGGAGGCGACCAATTGTCCTCCTCTCCTAAGACGCCTGGTTTGATCTCTTGGTCGTCTGGGGGGTTTTGTGGTAAGATATTCACAGTTTGTTGTGGGTCAGAGGCCACCTCGGTTTCTGGTGACCCCACTTCAGCAATGAGGACTCCAGTGGGTCCTTCACTATTTTGAAGCCCGCCTGGAGCCTCTTCCGACTCATCTGGTGATGATGCATCGGTTACTTCCCTTCTAAAATGGTGGAGCATGTTCTGAGGGATATCTATTTCACCAGGTTTTGAAGTTAAATTATTTAAATCCCTCATATACTCAGATACTGAAAAGTATTGTGAGTTATAATCATACAGCTGTAACACCCCAACAAGGCGGAATCATGGGGTATCACAAGAAAAGCACAGCACGACATGTAAATTAAGTAGAGACAACGCTACGTGCGAATAAGGATTGGGCAATCCATAAATTTAGTTCAAATACGAGTACAATACAACAAAAGGATCACAAGATGCATAAGGAGCACATAACCATCAAATGTTACAAAAGTGAACAATCCAAAATGATGGCCAATAATCCTAAGCATAACCTGTCAAAGGGATCAATGAATCACGGATCCAATAGTCAAGCCCAAGTCCTAGCAAAGTCATGCAATCATCCATTACGTCCTTGATTAACTTGATTACCTGAAAAGTGTACTAAACGAGTCAACATAAAGTTGGTGAGTTCGTAGGTTTAAACGTTAAAATCATAGTGTCAGGATAACAACCGATAAAGATGTTTAAGGATGAAGATACTTCAAGCATCCTCCATACGTTCACAATTCATCATAACAACGTTACGTTACAACCATACATTCATACACAATATACACGTTAATCAATATCGTTAACAACAACGTTATGCCACAAATGTGGACTTACTCGTTATGCCACTAACGTGGACTTATCGTTATGCCATCAACATGGACTTTATCGTTATGCCACTAATCGTGGACTTATCGTTATCTCAATCATTCATCACATCAAGCATTTATAAATACGTTTATGGAAAGCAAGCATTCATGTCCAATAAATCATCGTTTACCAACAAACCATTTCAATTAAATCGTTAAAACGTTTAACTATAACAAGTACACTTTTCACCCCAAATGTATAAGAAAACGGGGCTACGAAACTCACCTTGAGCGGCTACAACAAGTTAAGATTAAGCTACAAGCGTGCAATATTCGCCACACGATCACAACCTATAGTTACACATGCATAGATATCATCATTCGTCCATACGTTCATAATTCGAGACTCGATTGATCATAAGAATCAAAATGATGTTTGTTGGATTGATTAGTGTTTAGAAGGATGTTAGGAATTGATTTGATAAGGTTTAGACGAGTTAAGAACACAAGGAAAGAAGCAGGCAGGTGTTGCGCCGCAGTCAAGTGATTGCGCCGCAACCTAGAGCCACATTGCGCCACAACTTGCTAGTTGCGCCACAACTTATATTTCTACAAGCTTGTTGCGCCACAACAGGCTAGTTGCGCCGCAACTTACCCAGATCTGCACAGATCAGCAGCCAAACACGACCCAAAAGGCACCAAAAACTCATTTTTGATCTAGGAGACGATTTGTGAAGTGCAAATACTCATTTTTACTCATAATAAACGTGTAGGAACATAACCCCTAACAAAAATCCTTTCATAACAACATATAAATCCGAATTCAACTCAATTTCAACCAAAACCCTAAATGAAACCCTAATTCAATTAAATTCTGGTTTTGACTCGATTCAAGACCCAAAAACATTTAGATTCAACTAGAAGCACGTTTAATAACATGAAATGGAGAAATTTATCTAAGTTTCACTTACAAAAACAACCTGGAACTTAAATTTCAGATTCTTGGAAACTTGGAGAAGATGAACACTTCAAAACCCTAAATTCTTGCAAGATAATGTTTATTATTATTAAGAGTTATAAGATTTAGTTGATTTAGCACTTAAAACACAAGATCCCTAGCATTTATTATGATATTAATTAGGGTTTTTGAGGTAGATGAGAGGAAGAAGAGAGAAATGAATGAGGGGAGAGAGAGATAGATAAGATTTTTGGTAAAGTAAAATAAATGGATGGATGTGTGAGAGAGAGTGTGAGGGGCCGGCCTTGGGGTCTCATTTTTGAGGCCCCGCTCCGCTAATTCCGACAAATAGCTAAACGTTAACCATTTAATTGCTAAAACGAACCCGTAAACACTAATAAACTCAACGTTACATTAACACACGACAAAACGTTCGATAATTCATATAAACTAACAAAATCGTTCACATTCAATTTCGTTCAATTACAAGTCAACTAAAGTCAAAAATCATGGATGTTACATTATTCCCACCAAGTAAATTTTTAAAAATGAGGGAGAGAAAACGAATAAAAGGTATATGAGGTTTTCTACCTTTTACCTTCAGACGTTCAGCAAGGTCATCAAAGAAGATATGGGTAAAATCAACTCTATAACCAAACCATAGGCAGTATGCAATCTGGAGTTGCGTCTGATTGATTTGATCAAGTCCTCCAGAACTGCCTCCCAAACACTCAACTATATGAGTGAAGAAATATCTCCATGAGTCTGTTAGCTTGCTCATGTAGATAGTGCCCTTTCTTCTCAGCACCCCATGTTCATCCATAATATCTGTGTGCCCCATTTGCCTACACACTTCCCTGTAATTGAGACCAGAGGGAAGTTGTATGGCCAGCTCATTATCCACAAAATAATTCAACTGAAGAGCAGCTCTAATAGTGTCGACGGTGATAAAGAGTGGCCTGGTGCCTTGTTTTAAAGTAAAGTGGATGGTGTCATTATCACCCTCCACGAAATGAGCTGTGTACCAGAACTCACATAAGTACTCATGGTACATATTCCCTGGATTTAAAGTCAGGGCTCCATATAATAGACAACTGAGGAAAAAGGCAGTCAGTCGCCCAATAATGGACCGGGTTGATGGGTGCCAGAGAGTTTTGCCATCTAGTTATTCATATTAATACGAATGGCTGCCGGATCTAAAGTTATAATTGGTGCTTTTATAACGGCAGCAACTGGATTATAAGATGAAGAAAGAAGGTTTTTCTTTGAGTTTGATTGTCTAGGAGCCATTGTATGCAAACAATAACTCAGAATATGAAAGAAAAATGGTGATTTAAGCTTTTTAGGGTTTATTTATGATGAAAGAGAGTGATGATTGGAATTGAATGAAAAAGAAAGTAAATGAAGGAATTTGGGAGTAAATGATTTTTCGAGATGAAAATGAAAGTGAAAGTAAATAGGGTATTTATAGAGGAGAGAGAGTGGAATTTCAAACGGTTATTTTGAATTTTATTCAATATAATTTTGATCGGGTTTGAAATCCGCATTAAATTCATCCCATCACACATAAATGCATGACGGTTAACAGCCCGCAAAAACTACCCACTTGCACTTTTTGTCTTCCCAAGGTAAAAGTTCCATCATTTAGTTTGAAAAATGTCATGCCACGTAGGATAAAAAGTTACTATCCATTCAAAAGGTTTGCTTACGGCAAAGATCAAGTATTAAAATATTATGACTGACACACCATGACTCATTTCAGTGCATCTGGAGGTTGACTGGACACACCAGGATCACTGGTGGATTATGCCAGTGAAATATGCACTGATGGTATACTGGAGGACTTCCAGTAATGTATCAGTATTAATTTCCAGAAAAATTCTTCCAGTGAGAAAATAAATTCTCCCTGAAATTAAAAACATTTTAAGGACAAAAGTATGGTTTGAGTCTTCCCCATGGAATGGTGATCCATAAATCTATAATGCAAAGATAGTATCACAAAGGCGTTCGATAGCTAAGCTGGCATAGATTTATAAATCTGGAAATCAAGGAACCCTGCCAGTGTCACAAAGGCGTTCATAACAAGGTTCCAGATTTAAGGGTTCAACATTCCCAACTCACCAACAAGATGTTCAAAATTTTTTACATCCAAAGGTTTGGTAAAAATGTCAGCGAGTTGTTTGTCAGTGGGAATAAAATGGAGTTCAATGTCATTTTTTATAATATGATCACGAATAAAATGATACCTGAGATCAACGTGCTTTGTCTTGGAGTGCATGACTGGATTATATGAGATAGAAATGGCACTGGTATTATCACAAAAGATGGGAGTCTTTGAATATTTAAGACCATAATCAAGCAACTGGTTCTTCATCCAGAGTATCTGAGGACAACAACTGGCTGCAGACACGTATTCAGCTTCAGCAGTAAACAATGAAACTGAAGTTTGCTTCTTACTGGTCCAGCTGACCAGTTTGCCACCAAGGAAATGACATCCACCAGTAGTGGATTTCATACGGTTATTTTGAATTTTATTCAATATAATTTTGATCGGGTTTGAAATCCGCATTAAATTCATCCCATCACACATAAATGCATGACGGTTAACAGCCCGCAAAAACTACCCACTTGCACTTTTTGTCTTCCCAAGGTAAAAGTTCCATCATTTAGTTTGAAAAATGTCATGCCACGTAGGATAAAAAGTTACTATCCATTCAAAAGGTTTGCTTACGGCAAAGATCAAGTATTAAAATATTATGACTGACACACCATGACTCATTTCAGTGCATCTGGAGGTTGACTGGACACACCAGGATCACTGGTGGATTATGCCAGTGAAATATGCACTGATGGTATACTGGAGGACTTCCAGTAATGTATCAGTATTAATTTCCAGAAAAATTCTTCCAGTGA
Organism: Erigeron breviscapus; assembly: GCA_034093135.1. NCBI lineage: Eukaryota > Viridiplantae > Streptophyta > Magnoliopsida > Asterales > Asteraceae > Erigeron > Erigeron breviscapus. The sequence continues at coordinate 347,901 of CM067174.1, forward strand.
GAAAATAAATTCTCCCTGAAATTAAAAACATTTTAAGGACAAAAGTATGGTTTGAGTCTTCCCCATGGAATGGTGATCCATAAATCTATAATGCAAAGATAGTATCACAAAGGCGTTCGATAGCTAAGCTGGCATAGATTTATAAATCTGGAAATCAAGGAACCCTGCCAGTGTCACAAAGGCGTTCATAACAAGGTTCCAGATTTAAGGGTTCAACATTCCCAACTCACCAACAAGATGTTCAAAATTTTTTACATCCAAAGGTTTGGTAAAAATGTCAGCGAGTTGTTTGTCAGTGGGAATAAAATGGAGTTCAATGTCATTTTTTATAATATGATCACGAATAAAATGATACCTGAGATCAACGTGCTTTGTCTTGGAGTGCATGACTGGATTATATGAGATAGAAATGGCACTGGTATTATCACAAAAGATGGGAGTCTTTGAATATTTAAGACCATAATCAAGCAACTGGTTCTTCATCCAGAGTATCTGAGGACAACAACTGGCTGCAGACACGTATTCAGCTTCAGCAGTAGACAATGAAACTGAAGTTTGCTTCTTACTGGTCCAGCTGACCAGTTTGCCACCAAGGAAATGACATCCACCAGTAGTGGATTTCATGTCTATCTTACAACCTGCATGATCTGAATCTGAATAACCCATTAGATCCATGCCTGAGCCTTTGGGATACCAAAGGCCCAAACTGGGGACACCCTTAAGGTATTTCAGTATGCGCTTTACAGCAAGCATATGAGATTCTTTTGGATTAGACTGATATCTGGCACATAAACATGTTGAAAACATTATATCTGGTCTACTGGCAGTTAAATACATCAGTGAACCAACCATGCCTCTATAGACAGTGGTATTCACTGATTTCCCATCTGGATCTGAGTCCAGAGTAAGTGGTGCAGAAATTGGAGTTGGTTTTGATGGTGAGGAATTCATATCATATTTCTTTAAAAGATCTCTAACATATTTCTCTTGATTAATAAAAATACCATCACTGGTTTGTTTAATCTGAAGTCCTAGAAAGTATGTTAATTCACCCATTAAACTCATCTCATATTCAGATGCCATAATTTTGGAAAATTTCTTGCACATATTTTCATCAATAGAGCCAAAAATAATATCATCAACATAAATTTGTACCAGTAAAAGATTTCCTTTTTCATGATGAATGAATAAGGTACTGTCGATTGCACCTCTTTTGAAATCATTTTTCAATAAGTGTTTAGTCAAAGTATCATACCAGGCACGTGGGGCTTGTCTGAGACCATAAAGTGCTTTGTCCAGACGATATACCCAGTGGGGATGCTTCTCATCAACGAAGCCTGGTGGTTGCTTGACATAAACTTCTTCTTCCAATTTACCATTTAAAAATGCACTCTTTACATCCATCTGGTAGACCTTGAATTGATGATGAGCAGCAAATGTTAAGAAAATTCTGATCGCTTCAAGTCTAGCCACTGGAGTAAATGATTCATCAAAATCAACATCTGATTGACAATACCCCTGTGCAACCAATCTGGCCTTGTTTCTGATAACATGGCCATCTTCATCCACTTTATTCCTGAAGACCCATCTAGTTCCAATTGGTTCCTTTTTGCCAACTGGGAAAGGAACCAGATTCCAAACCTTGTTCCTTTCAAACTGGTGAAGCTCTTCTTGCATTGCAATCACCCAGCTTGGATCTTCCAGAGCCTCGTCAATCTTCTTCGGTTCTATCAGTGATAAGAAGCTGACGTACAAACATCGTTCACTGGAGGCTCTTCTGGTCTGAACCCCTCTACTGGATTCTCCTATGATCTGGTCAATAGGATGAGCTTTTGTCCACTTAGAGTAATGACCAGGATTGTTACGAATAACAATATCAGTGCAAGAATTTAGTTGATTTTCCTCTGGTGTTGCTTCAGGATGAGGATCTTGCCAGACTATTTCAACATCTTCATCTGAATCATTAAGATCACGATTTGCATCATGAAATTCTTCATTTGAAGGCATTTCTTGGAGTACTGGCTCAGTTTCAGTTCAGTTTCAACTGAAACTGATACTGGGGGAGTAGTACGAACATATGATCCAATAACAAGTTCAGAGGGTAGTTTGAAACTTATTGAAGGATAGAAAGGAGTACTACTGGGGGGTTTCACAATCTGAACAGGTTCCAGATCAAATGTGACATGTATTGACTCATGGACCTTCTCCAGTCTCTTGTTATAGACTCTGAAGGCCTTACGAATGGCTGAATAACCTAAGAAATATCCTTCATCAGCTTTGGTATCAAATTTGCCTAACTGACTGGAGTCGTTCAGGATGTATACTGGACATCCAAAAACGTGAAAATAACCAATATTTGGTTTTCTATTTCTTAATACTTCATAGGCTGTCTTCTTGTGTCGCTTTATGTATACTGACCAGTTCTGAGTATGGCAAGCAGTAGCAATTGCTTCAGCCCAAAAACTGGTAGGAAGACCAGATTCAGCAAGCATACTCCTGGCAGCTTCTATCAGCGTTCGATTCTTTCTTTCTACAACTCCATTCTGCTCTGGAGTTCGTACTGAAGAGAAGTTCTGGGAGATGCCAGTGTCATTACAGAATGACTCCAGTGTAGCATTCTGGAATTCTGTTCCATTGTCACTTCTTAACTAACACACTTTTCGCTTATATTTGAGTTCAATTTGCTTGATAAGAGCAATGATTTCAGCAGCAGCTTCATTTTTAGACCTGAGAAAGATAACCCAACAATATCTGGGGAATTCATCGACAATCACCAGGGTGTATCTTTTACCAGCACGAGTCTGAACATTTACTGGACCAAAAAGATCCATATGCAGCATATGAAGTGGTTCTGAGATGCTGAAATTCTGCTTGGTCTTGAAACTGGTACGTTTCTACTTTTACCCATTTCACATCCTGGACATGGCCTTTCCTTTTTGAAGGAAACTGAAGGTATCCCATCTGCCAGTTGTTTTCTAGACAACTTATTAATATTTTTGAAATTTAAATGGGATAACCTTTTATGCCATAACCAGTTTGTGTCTTCATCAGCTTGTGTATAGAAACATTGCTCTAAAGGAGAGCTTTCCATATCCATTACATACACATTTCCTATTCTAGGAGCAATCAGTACTACCTTCCAGTCAACTGGACTTTAGGCTTAGGTAGGGAGACATTATTTTTCTTTGGAACAAAGGGTTCCTTTGAAGTAGACTGAGGCAAAGGTTTCTTTTGATTGACCTTTTTAACTGGAGCATTCATCTGTGATGCTCCAGTCTTGACCTCTGGGGATTGAACTGGTAGAGCACTGGGACTGGGGGTGATAGGCTCATCATAGATGGTGTTGGGCCTGACCTCCTTTGGTAAACGGTCAATAACTGGGACCAGTGATGCAACATGGGTATTTCCATCCAGATAGGCTCGACTTTGAGTTGGATATTGGTTTACTGCTGCATCAAATGGCTTTCTGGTTTCTAGCCATGATTTAATGACTCGTTTTTCCTTTTCCAAAATTGTTTAATCTTGCATTGCAACTTTGAACCTGACGAGCCAGTAGTTGAAACTGGCTCTCTAGCCTTAACAAAATACTTTCTTCAGATGACACCTGAGCCTTTCCAGTCAACTGGACTTTAGGCTTAGGTAGGGAGACATTATTTTTCTTTGGAACAGAGGGTTCCTTTGAAGTAGACTGAGGCAAAGGTTTCTTTTGATTGACCTTTTTAACTGGAGCATTCATCTGTGATGCTCCAGTCTTGACCTCTGGGGATTGAACTGGTAGAGCACTGGGACTGGGGGTGATAGGCTCATCATAGATGGTGTTGGGCCTGACCTCCTTTGGTAAACGGTCAATAACTGGGACCAGTGATGCAACATGGGTATTTCCATCCAGATAGGCTCGACTTTGAGTTGGATATTGGTTTACTGCTGCATCAAATGGCTTTCTGGTTTCTAGCCATGATTTAATGACTCGTTTTTCCTTTTCCAAAATTGTTTAATCTTGCATTGCAACTTTGAACCTGACGAGCCAGTAGTTGAAACTGGCTCTCTAGCCTTAACAAAATACTTTCTTCAGATGACACCTGAGCCTTTCCAGTCAACTGGACTTTAGGCTTAGGTAGGGAGACATTCTTTTTCTTTGGAACAGAGGGTTCCTTTGAAGTAGACTGAGGCAAAGGTTTCTTTTGATTGACCTTTTTAACTGGAGCATTCATCTGTGATGCTCCAGTCTTGACCTCTGGGGATTGAACTGGTAGAGCACTGGGACTGGGGGTGATAGGCTCATCATAGATGGTGTTGGGCCTGACCTCCTTTGGTAAACGGTCAATAACTGGGACCAGTGATGCAACATGGGTATTTCCATCCAGATAGGCTCGACTTTGAGTTGGATATTGGTTTACTGCTGCATCAAATGGCTTTCTGGTTTCTAGCCATGATTTAATGACTCGTTTTTCCTTTTCCAAAATTATTTCCAGGTCTTGTTTTTCCTGGACCAGTTGTTTAGTTACCAAAACTTGTGCTTGAAAAGCCAGCTCAATATCTTGAAGTTCTTTTAATTTAGATTGTAAAATTGAAAGTTCAGTCAAATCTGTTTCTAGACCTTTAACACTGTCAGATCTAACAGTTTCAACGAAAATTAAATCAGAATTAAGAGCTTCAGCAATGTCCAATTTTAGTTCAGGGTTAGTCTCAGTATCATATTCACTGACCTTTTTAGTCACTATGTCCACCCAACTTCCAGATGTGACATCTTCTTTCACCAGATGCTCTTGGTCTGCCAGAGCCATATAACAACAATCTCTTTCCTCTTCTTCATCAACTGATGAATCATCAGAGGGAACCTATTTTTCTTCAGTGGTTGCAATCATGCATTTATTATTATCTTTTTCAGTAGACATGAGAGCAATTTGAGCCTTAAGCTTTTTATATTTGGACTTGTAGCTATCATCAGGATTTTGATAAGAACTAGATGAACCAGACTGGGATACAAACTGACTGGACTTGCATTCCTTCATGAAATGACCTCTTCTGCCACACTTAAAGCATGTCAGATTGGTCTTATCAGTAGAAGCACTGGAAGCATGTTGTCCACTGGACCTATTTGCTCTTGCTTAAAAACGGTTAAACGTTTTAGCAATCATTGCAACCAAGTCATCATTGTCAGATTCATCACAGTCTGGAGAGATATCATTTGTTACTCCAGATTCCATTAATTCAGACATCATCTTCTTCATAGAAAATACATTCTCGGAAGACATTAATGCTGCACAAGGTGGTTCAGTATGACTGACCACTGTGGAACTACTGGAAGCATGGTTTAAGGCATCTTGCTCAGCCACAACTCTCTGAGCATGATTCTCTTCAGTGTATCTGAAGGCTCCATATAAGGATGCTAGAGTGTGGGTGTGCAAAGTTTTACCCTGCCTTAAAACCAGGATCATATGAGACCATTTTGTAGGTAAAATATCAAAAAAAAATTCAAGAAGTATATCCTTGTCTTTCTCAACTGGTTTATAATGCTCATAAATCTGGTGTAAGTACCAGTAAGAGACTCATTGGGGAGAGCAAAAAATGACTCATACTTCTTATTTAAAGAGACTTTTCTGGTGACAATAGTGTCATCACCTCCTTCATACTGGGTCACTAATTCATCCCACATGATTTTAGCACTGGGAAAAAGGACTAGAGTGGGAATTAGGGTTTCTGGAACAGCCCCGAGGATCATGTTTTTGAGCTTGGTATCTAAATCAACCAGTCTCCTCTCCTCTTCAGACCAATGTTCCTCCCTCTTTTCCCTTCTTCTTCTAGATCCAGTTGGATCAAGTAGAGCATTGAGAGGTGAAGTTGGTATATAAGGTCCTTCATTTAAATTTTTTATCATATACCTTTCAATCCCAGTAAAATGAAGTAACATCCTAGCTTTCCACGTCCCAAACTCATCACTGTTCCCACTAAATTTAGGAACAAGTGTGTTTGAGTAGTGCACATGCACATGTGGAGAAGCAGGAGTAGGAGGAGGTGGGGATTAGTGTTAGTACCAGGTGGTGGGTCATTACGATTAGGGTCAGGACCTGGACCTTCTTGAGTATTTTCTGGGATGGCCATCAAGAAAACAGATCTAGGCAAGTTTGTTAGTCTTCTGCTCTGATACCACTTGTAAGTCCATCACTTGATGGTTTAACCCACTAGTGTAAAATACAACAAGTCAAGTATGCACTAGAATGGACTAGTATTACTTTAAATGTAAATGCAAGAATATAAATAAAGTAATACAAGACTTAAAGCAATAAATAAATTAAAAGGTGGAACACAATGTAATTTTCAAGTGTATTTTATTTATGATGTTAAATAAAATACAAGGTTGTTGCGGAACCAAGATATTACAAGAATGTAAGTATCCTAACAACCTATGAATTACAAATGATCTATATTTGCTAAATATTCTCCTTAGATCGAAATACTTAAAGTTGTGAAGTATTCCCTTTATGATCGAGAGTATTTAGGCAAATTCACCAAATTGCAAAAAGTGATTTGAACGAGGAAAATGACTTGGTATTTATAGACAAATAAATTCAACAGTGAATTTATTATGCCGTACAAATATGGTTGCATGCATTTAAGGAAACAACTTTAGTTCCTTAAATGCATTGGTTAAAGTACAAGGATAAAGTCATGTTGATGTGACTTGTCATCCTTTTAACCAACCACCTTTACACGCTTATTGTACTTTTAAAAATAGACAAATGGATTGTCCGGATAAAAGCGTGTAAAGGCAAAAGTCAATTCCTCGTAATCAGTGTTCAGACTTGTAAGGTCTAGAACACTGACAAAGCTCCAATCGTCGATCAGTTAAGACTGCCAGTGGGCCTCGCCATTTGTCAGTCTTCTTTCTTCAAACTTCGGTCTTTGACTTCAGTGAGAATGTCTTCAGTGGAGTTGATCTGGACTGGAGTGAAGTCCAGTGAGCTGAGATCTGGTGCCTTTCAGATTTCCTGTACAAGTAAGGCGCTAACTGGTCTTCTATAATTTCTGGACAAATCTTCAGTAGAACTCCAGTCTTCAAGTCTGGAGAAGGTCCAGTAAAACTGGACTTAACATATACTATAGAGTTTCAACTCCCAAATGGATTTTGATAAAATGACTTATCTTCTTTTATTATAATAGAACGGTACCAGTACGATGCAGCGGTGTAATATAGACGGTGGTGGTGGAGGTGGCGGCGGTGACGGGTGGCGGCGGTGGTGGTGGCGGCGATTGGTGGTGGTGGCGGTGGTGGACAATTATTGGTGGTGATGGTGGCGGTAAGTAGTTTAAGTTATTGATGTAATATGATTTTGATGAATTGTTGAAACATAATTGTTAAAAGTTTAGACTTAAAATTTATTATAATAAGTATTGAGATTTATTTATTTATTTAGATACATAAAGAATAATGATATGTTGTAATATATAACTTTTTATCGTATTGTTTTACATTAAGAAACACAAAATTTATAAAATTAAGCAATCGCCGAATACTGTAGTTCCTAGTAGACACAACTTTGCACCTGGTGTCATGTTAAGTTACTTTGAAAAGTTTATTACACACATGTAAAATATCTTTCAAATCGTATATACATCAATAATTGATATATAAAATCATTAATTCAAGTAATTGAATCTAAATAAGAGGAGAATGACAATCTCCACCGAAAAAGAAATTTGTTATTGTAAAATAAGTATTAAATTAATATAAATAAGATTAAATTTTGACCAATAAATTATGATAAAAATGATGTTAATATCTCATTCCAAAGTTTGACATGTCGACTTTCGATACCAATACTTAGGTCGCGTTTGGTTCGCAGATTCTGATGGAATTGGAATTGAATTCCATTCCTTAGTGCGTTTGGTTGTTCAATGATGAAGAAATATCATTCCGTTGGAATGTAAACATTCCCTCATTTGATGGAATCTCCATTCCATGGGGATGGGGGAAGGAATCTCATTCCTTCCGTCACTTAAATCTTCAAAAATGAAAAACATTCCGTCAAATTTCATTCCATCAGATTCCAATTCCTTTAACAGATTCCATTCCTTTCAAAAACATTCTGTGAACCAAACGCGCCCTTATTGTTGTTCACACTTTTCATCCTAAAGATATAAATATATGATTGGTGCATCATATTAGAAATAACTTGAGGGGATCTCCATTCTTTTTTATTATGGAACAACGAAAAAAATGAAAAGTGTAGTGATTAATAATTGGATTATTGCTTTAGTCCTTTACACTTAATTAAAAAATTGAGAATAATAGCTAATTAGAAAATGAGAATAGTTAACTAATAATTAAGCATGCATTTAGATAGGAGAAATAATGCAAAACAACATGTAACCGACCTGTTGAACATAAACACCAAAATCAGCATATGCTTTTTCTTAGCACCAAAGATATACCACTGCACCGATCGATCAATTCAAGTCATTTTGGTATGACACGACGTCATATTCATCTTAGACGAGGGTTTGATCTTAAACCATTTCATCTACTGACTATGACTTCTGACTTTTTAATTGTATATGTGAATGTGAATTGTCTTGCTGCAATTAAATTGCTCCAAAGTGTTTTTTTTTCTTTTTATTAATCATTGTACAAATAAAACAACTCAATTTGTAAATCACCGTGCGTTAATAATTAGATACGAAAAGTGCGATAAGGGACGGAGCCAAAATTTTTTTTACGAGGGGGCAAATTTTGAAGTCATATGTCATAATCATTTGTACGGTTTGTATTTGATGGTGAGCACGAGTTCGTCAAAAGAAGCCCTTAACAAACTTGTAAATCGATAACTTACTAATATTTTAAAGTGCCTGAATCATAGTCAAGCTAGCAATTCATATCTACCCCAAATTTAGTTCTGTAAGAACAAAAATGAAAATGTAGCTGAAGCCACAAACTAGTATGAATTAAAAAGATATTTAAAAACCGGTATGATATTGAAGTCGACAACACTAATTCACTAGTCAAACTAGCCTTGTAATCAAAGATATCATAGTGCAGTAGATAACGATTGTTAAACGTGTATACTAATTTTATTTTATATACATTTTAAGAGTGAGAAGTTCTTTGTATATATTTGTTTACAAGTTTATGTTCACAAAATGATTAATATTCTATAAATAATCTTTCAATAGTAAATAAAAGATTTGAATGTTTGGTTAAGATAGTTATGATTTAGATTTTACTAAAACAAAGATAAATCAAATATTTTAATTTTGAGTTTAAAATCCATATATACATAAACTATCAAAGTTCAGGGGAAAAAGTGTAAAAATAATAAAACAATAGTGGTTAATTGTAAATAAAATGACAAGAAGACAAAATATCAATGTCATCTCTTTTACTTATCCGTTCTTCTTCATTTCTCACGGCAAAAACTACCGGCCAAAATTTTCAGATCTCAAGCTTTATTTTATAACAAGAATTTTACCCCGGGCTTTGCTCCGGGAGAAATAACGATACGTAAAACGTACATTGTGTATAATGGTGGTGATACATATCCGTTGTTTGGTAATTACCTGGCATTTATAAGCTTTTAAACTGCCCAGTCGTCAAGTGATAAACAAAGAAAAAAAATGTAAATAAACGATATACTATAAATCTTAAAAACTAAAACCGTTGAAAGTTTAAGGAAAAAATCAAACAAAAACACAATGAACAAATGTCTAGACAACATACCAATAATCTTGAAAGATAAAACCATATAAAATATTTGTGAATATAAACACCCGTATTTGGTTACATATAGTGAAATATATATATATATATATATATATATATATATATATATATATATATATATATATATATATATATATATATATATATATATATATATATATATATATATATATATATATATATATATATATATATATATATATATATATATATATATATATATATATATATATATATATATATATATATATATATATATATATATATATATATATATATATATATATATATATATATATATATATATATATATATATATATATATATATATATATATATATATATATATATATATATATATATATATATATATATATATATATATATATATATATATATATATATATATATATATATATATATATATATATATATATATATATATATATATATATATATATATATATATATATATATATATATATATATATATATATATATATATATATATATATATATATATATATATATATATATATATATATATATATATATATATATATATATATATATATATATATATATATATATATATATATATATATATATATATATATATATATATATATATATATATATATATATATATATATATATATATATATATATATATATATATATATATATATATATATATATATATATATATATATATATATATATATATATATATATATATATATATATATATATATATATATATATATATATATATATATATATATATATATATATATATATATATATATATATATATATATATATATATATATATATATATATATATATATATATATATATATATATATATATATATATATATATATATATATATATATATATATATATATATATATATATATATATATATATATATATATATATATATATATATATATATATATATATATATATATATATATATATATATATATATATATATATATATATATATATATATATATATATATATATATATATATATATATATATATATATATATATATATATATATATATATATATATATATATATATATATATATATATATATATATATATATATATATATATATATATATATATATATATATATATATATATATATATATATATATATATATATATATATATATATATATATATATATATATATATATATATATATATATATATATATATATATATATATATATATATATATATATATATATATATATATATATATATATATATATATATATATATATATATATATATATATATATATATATATATATATATATATAACTTTTAGATCTGAAACTTTATTTTATAATTACCTTTAAATCATATATTCACTAATGTAAAATGTAAATCCTTCATGCTATATCCTGTACGTACATACTTTTAGCAAATAAATCCGTAAAATAAAAAAATTTACGTTTTAGCAAAATTGAAGTAGGGGCAGTTGCCCCCATTGCCCCCGTACTAGATCCCTCCCTAAGTGCGATAACATATCCTTTAAGTACGATATATTAGAAAGAAAAAAAAAGTCGTTTTCTTCAATCTTAACTTGGATAAACAAGATTACACATTTGTTATCAATTTAAGTTGTGATTGATTAAATAGTCGTACTAGATGTTTGACCGTGGTTAGAGGTGATCGAGTACTTGTTGGCGAATTCCTTTGTGATAGTAGAGGCGAAATCGTTTTACGCTATCAAGATTTATTTGTGTGTGAGATATGAAGTCTTTATTTGTGTGAGAGATTTTAATTCCTGTAGAAAAATTGCAGCTCATTAACAGGAGAGGGGGCGCAAACATGACCTTCGTCGGAGTACAATTTTAAAGGACATATAATTTTAAAATTTTCTATATATATTATATACGTATATAAGTAATTTTGTAGCCAGATTGTTTTGGTCTTTGTTTTAGTAACTTATCATCTCTATTTGAGGTGTGTTGAGTGGCTTGTTTCTTTATTCTCTTTTTTTAACTCTACTTCTTCTTGATTATTAGCACCTTGCTAGTCGATCTTGTTTCAATAATACTTATACTGCCGTTCCAAAAAAAAATATATGTTTTGAAGGTCTTGAAACAGCTTGGTTATTTCCCAAATGCAACTATTGCATATAGAATATTGTTGACTATTCCAGTTACGGTTGCATCTGCTGAAAACTTATTTACGATCAACAATGTCCCTAGAAATACTTAGCGGAGTGGCCATGATATCTATTGAGAAAGAAATTTTAGAGAGTATAAGCTGTGAAAAAAAAATCAACCAATTTGCTATGAAAAATGTTAGGTGAGCTTCACGAATCATTGGTTAACTACTGTCGTATGTATTTCTAATACTATGATTTTGTTATTGTTATAAGTCTTAATATTAAATAAAAAATTTTGCTTATATATTTGGATTCGCTAAGAGCTAAGAGTATTTTTTTTTCCGTCTCGGCCCGGGCACTTGAATTCTCAGGGCTACCACTACCCACTAATGAAGTCAATCGCACCTGATATAGGTGAGGCATTTACTTGAAGTTAAATCCCTACTAAATCGAAGTAATGGATTGTGCAAATCCCTTCTATGTTTATCCAATTATAAATGCTACCCGATGAGCATATCGGATTAACTATGGGTATCTTTGCAAATTAAACTTGCATGGAAAAGATATGGGAAAATAATCCCATTAGTTTTAGGTGGGGAGATATTCATTGATTTGGTGTAAGTTTTGCTTTCGATGCAGCCGGACGATTGTTATAATTTGGTCAAGAGGACACATCTTAAAGGAAAATTCGTTGGAACCCAATTTTGGTGATTATTCCTAATATCGATCCATTTCCCTTGCCGTTAGTAGTTCTTTTCAAATGCGTTTAGCGGTCTATGTTGTCGTTACTTGAATATTGTCTCACATTTACAAGGAAAGAAAATAAAGTAGCTAAATTGGAAGATATACACAATTTTGGAGTTTAATCGTTTAATGGGTAGCTTCATGGTGCTTGAGAGACGATTATACTCGATGGTGTAGGGCACATTGACCTTCAAATAGGTGTGAAGTCCATAAACAATGTATATTCACTATATTGTGTATTTCTCTACAAAAGAAGTACTATGAACACAAAAATCTTTTCTCTAAATAAAACTGAAGTCCTAAGCAAAAAAGTAGCTAAAAAAAAGCTGACTTGGCTCTATAGAAACCCTTTAATACATTAATTTGATTAAATATATAGATTTAGTGATGTCATCAGTTGAATACTTCTACATCTTTTCTCAATTAATTTAATAATTAAATTTTCTCATATACGGAGTACTACATAACTTTTCACGAGTCAGATGCAAAAAAAACCCAACATTCAACCTCAAAAATATATTTAATCATTCAAACCAACAAACCTCAATTTCAATACGAATTCAACCCAGATTACAAATCCATGAAACCTTGATCTTAAACACAAATCGTTTGTTGATTACTAACCATGAAGCTCCAATTTTAAACCCAATTTCATAAATTAAACCTAATTAAATCCATTAAACCCTAATTTTAACCCCAATTTCATAAATTGGATTCCTCATTTTCTTTAACCCCAAAATTGTTGGGGGTACTATGACACATACACACAATATGTTTCTACATTGAGTTAAAGGAAGTTTCTTTGTAAAGGATATCAATATTTGGCTATGTTAGGTCCAGTTCACCTGGAACTGGCCAGTCACCAGTTTCCACTGACCAGTTCACCAGTTGCATCTGGTGACCAGTAAACTGGTGACCAAGAAGATTTGTCGAGAAATATATTGAAGTCCAGTTGCACCGTACAGTTAACGCAACTGAAGACTTCCTCCAGTTGAGAACTGACCAAGTTGAAGAAACATTCCAGTTGAAGTCGAAGACAACAAATGGAAGAAAGAGAATGACAATGGCAGCGAAGCCCAGTTGACATTCTAGTCAGTTACAAACTGGAGACCTTCAGTGGAAAGCCCTTACAAAGCTTTACACTGATTACGAGGAATTGACTTGTATACTTTATGTACCTTTACCCGGATAATAAGCCTTATCTTATTATTTAAGTATTAAAAGGTACATAAAGGTGGTTGTGTAAAGTCACTGTAACATGCGACTTTACAACACTTTTTAAGGAATTAAATGCTATTCCTTAAATGCTTCCAACCACATTTGTACGGCTAAAGTTAACATCCCAATGTTAACTTTGCCTATAAATACAAGTCATTGCACAACCAAGAATCATAAGTTATTCGTGAAGTATTCGTTCTCTCAAAGTTATTTCACACACAAACGAATAACTTCATACTTTGCAAACCTGCAATATTCTTGGTGAACTTGTGCAATATTCTCTCAATCGCTAAAAGGAACATTTCACTACTTTAAGTGTTTCGATTGTAGAAGAGAAATTCCGAGTATAGATCAATTGTATTTCATAGGTTGTTAGGATATTTACATTCGTGTATTATCTTGGTTCCGCATCAACCTTGTAATTTGTTTAATATCAATAAATAAATTACACTTTGAAAACTACATATTGTCTCATCAAGATTGTTTACAAGTTATTGTATTATTGCATTGTTCTTTACTTATTGTCTTTTATATAAGTAATCTATCTAGAACTTGGTATATACTTATCTAACTGGTCGTCTCCAGTTTAGTAAGTATATTGCAAAGTAACTCCACCATCGACATAGAGGTGTCTTCAGTAGTACCATCTAACAAGTTGGGACTTACAAGTGGTATCAGAGCAGAAGGCTAATAAACTTGCCTAGATCTGCAAAGATGAACACTACTGAAGGTGGAGATGGTTCTGGTTTAGGTGAAAACCCGTCGAGCACTAATGCACCACCTTTTCAAAACGTTAACACCAACCCTCCTCCTCCTTCTACCCCAAGCCACGTCCATGTACATTACTCTAACACTCCTGTTCCAAAATTTGATGGAAACAGTGAGACCTTTGGTACATGGAAAGCTAGAATGCTGTTGCATTTTGGTGGTATTGAGAGGTATATGTTGAAAATCCTTAAGGATGGACCATATATACCTATGTCTATTGGGGTGAGTCCTCTTCTTGATCCAACTGGAAGAAGAGGCTCAAGGGAAAAGCCAGAAGACCATTGGTCTGATGAGGATCGCAGACTGGTGGACTTGGACACCAGACTGAAAAACATGATCCTTGGGGCTGTCCCTGAAGACCTAATTCCAACACTTGTGTTGTTTCCCAGTGCCAAGTCTATGTGGGATGAATTAGTGATTCAATTTGAAGGAGGTGATGACACTATTGTCACCAGAAAAGTTGCCTTGAACAAGAAGTATGAATCCTTCTTTGCCTTGCCCAATGAAAGTTTAACTGGTACATATACCAGATTTTCTAGCCTCATCAATCAATTGAGAGGTTTGGGTGTAGAGAAGGATAAGGATATTCTTCTTGAGAAGTTTTGTGATATTCTTCCATCTAAATGGGAAAACATGGTTCTTGTCTTGAGACAAGGTAAAACCTTGCACACTCACACTCTTGCATCGCTCTATGGAGCCTTCAGATTCACTGAAGATAATAATGCTGCAAGACTTGTGGCTGAGCAAGATGCCATGAACCATGCTCAGAGTCCCAAGGTTGCTAATGTAATTGAGCGACCTTGTGCTGCTTTAATGTCTGCTGAGAGTGTCCAGGCACACTCGATGAAGGAGATGTTGAACAGTTTCTTAAACTCTGGGCTGACCACTGAAAACAGTGAAGGTTATGATGAAACTGACGATGATGATCTGGTCGCCATGATTGCTAAAACCTTTAATAGGTTTAAGCATAAATCTAAAAGATTTAATGGCCCCAACAATGCTTCCAGCTCCAGCTCTCTGGATAAGACCAATCTTACATGCTATAAGTGTGGCAAGAAAGGTCATTTTATGAAGGAATGCAGATCTAGTCAGTTGAATAACCAAACTGGCCCCTCTGTCCCTAATTACAATCGGCCTGATGATAGCTACAAAGCTAAATACAAGCAGCTTAAGGCCCAGATTGCCCTTCTGTCCATGGATAAGAAAAAGGACCAGTGCTTAATTGCACAAACTGAAGGAAAATGGGAGTACTCTGATGACTCATCTGAGGATGAAGAAGAGGAAAGGGACATGTGTTTCATGGCCTTGGAAGATCAACAACAACAGCAGCATGTGGTGAAAGATGATGTCATCTCTGGAAGATGGCAGCTCTTATACCAGATCTTCATGCATTGCCTCCAGCTCTCCAGGTTGAAACACCTTATGATCAACCTGAAGCTGTTGAAACTGAAACCAATGAGACCACCCCCATTGAGGTTAAAACTGGAGCCAAACAGGCTAAAGCTCCAGTCAAAAAGGCCACTGTTAACAAGCCTTTACCTCATAAGTCTAAGGAGCCCAAGACCCGAAAGACTAAATCTCCAGTTGAACCAATGTCCAAGGTTCAACTGCCTGAACAAAACAATGTTTTGGTTAATCTGGAAAGGCAACTCCAACTTTTGTCTCGGCAGGTTCAGAGTTGCACTGCCCGGATTAACAATCTGGAAGGAGGTTCACCACCTCCAGTTTTAAAACAAAACATTAAATCACTCCCTTCTGTACCTAAACAAAAGAATGTTCCATCTGGAACAAAATCTGGTAAACATAAGGTGAGTAAGTATCAAATACCAATCGTTTTTACTTCTGCACCTGGAGCTGGTGATAATGCTCCAGATGTAGCCTCCAGTTCAACACCTCAACAATCAACTGTGGCTTCTGTAGAGAAGTCCAGTGGACCCATCAAGAAAAGATGGGTTCACAAAAATAACTAATGATTTTTGTGTGTGTGTAGGCGATCGAAAGAAGAATATCTGGTATCTGGACAGCGCTGCTGGCCGGACTATGACCGGATGTAAGCCCCTACTGGAAGAGTTCACTGTCCAAGATGGACCGACAGTGACGTTTGGTAACGATCAATCTGGAAAGACTGAAGGATATGGTGTGCTCAATAATGGACAAGTCGAATTCAAAAGAGTTGCATTTGTGAATGGTTTGAAATATAACTTGATCAGTGTAAGCCAACTTTGCGATGATGGCTTCAGAGTATTGTTCGATATTGCACAAGGCACCATATTTAACAAGGATTGGAAAGTGGTGATGATTGCACCAAGAAAAGGGAATGTGTACATCATGGATATGGAACCAGCTCCAAAAGAGCAATGTTTCTATACCAAAGCTGATGAGGACACCAACTGGCTATGGCATAAAAGGTTATCCCACCTTAATTTCAAGAACATTAACAAGTTGTCTCGCAAACAACTGGTTGATGGGATACCCCAGATTTCCTTCAATAAGGAAAAGCCATGTCCAGGGTGTGAGATGGGTAAGCAGAAGAGAGCCAGTTTCAAAACTAGGCAAAATTTTAGCATCACTGAACCTCTTCACATGCTTCATATGGATCTTTTTGGTCCAGTGAATGTTCAAACTAGAGCTGGAAAGAAATACACTCTAGTTGTGGTTGATGAATTCACCAGATATTGCTGGGTGGTATTCATCAGATCCAAAAGTGATGCACCTGCTGAAATCATCTCCCTTATCAAAAGAATTGAGCTCAAGTACACTCGAAAAGTTTGTCAGTTGCGAAGTGATAATGGTACTGAATTCCAAAACAAGGTACTTGAAACATTTTGCACTGACACTGGCATTTCTCAAAACTTCTCATCAGTTCACTCTCCAGAGCAAAATGGAGTTGTGGAAAGAAAGAATCGTACACTGATAGAAGCGGCCAGAAGCATGCTATCTGAATCTGGTCTTCCCACCAGTTTTTGGGCTGAGGCAGTTGCAACTGCTTGTCACACCCAAAACCGGTCAGTCTACATCAAGAGACATAAGAAGACTGCCTACGAAGTACTCAGGAATCGTAAACCAAATATTGGATATTTCCATGTATTTGGTTGTCCAGTTTATATACTGAACGATTCCAGTCAGCTTGGAAAGTTTGATGCAAAAGCTGATGAAGGGGTATTTTTAGGCTATTCAGATATTCGAAAGGCCTTTAGAGTTTATAATTATAGACTCCAAAAGGTGCATGAGACAATTCATGTCACATTCGATGAATCAACTGAAGCAATCAACAAGAGACCAAGCCTTGATATTTCTCCAGTCATTCCAATCAACTTTGGTGAAACTGACCAAGTTCATCGGTCAGTTGTTTCACCAGAAGATGCTTCCAGTTACAACAAACTGGAACCAGTCAAGAAGAAGAAAAGCACTAGTGACACATCATTTTATCCCTCCATCAATTTTAACTTACCACAAGAATTGGTGATTGGATCAGATGTACGTGCCACTCCAATATCAGCACCAGTTCAAG
The DNA here is from genome assembly GCA_034093135.1 of Erigeron breviscapus. Taxonomy (NCBI): domain Eukaryota; kingdom Viridiplantae; phylum Streptophyta; class Magnoliopsida; order Asterales; family Asteraceae; genus Erigeron; species Erigeron breviscapus. The sequence continues at coordinate 366,005 of CM067174.1, forward strand.
CCCCTACTTCTCCAGTCACTCATGAAATACCTTCAACTGAGGAATTTCATGATGCCAATCGAGACCTCATTGACTCTGATGAGGATGTAGAAGCTGTTTGGACTGATCCTTCTCCAGATGCTGCTGCAACTGAAGAAGATCGCCAGGTACCTTGCACTGATATTGTAGTTCACCAGCCTAGTCAATACACTAGATGGACTAAAGCCCACCCAATTGAACAAATTGTGGGTAATCCAACTAGTGGGGTTCAGACTAGAAGAGCCACAAGTGAGCAATGCTTAAACGTCACCTTCTTATCTTTAATTGAACCAAAGAAGATTGACGAGGCTATGGCAGACCCAAGCTGGGTGGAAGCTATGCAAGAAGAGCTCCTCCAGTTTGAAAGGAACAATGTTTGGGAGCTTGTTCCTTGTCCACCAGGGTTAAAGAAAGAACCTATTGGTACCAGATGGGTCTACCGAAATAAAATGGATGAAGATGGCCATGTTGTAAGAAACAAGGCCAGATTAGTTGCCCAGGGTTATTGTCAAGCAGAGGGCGTTGACTTTGATGAGACTTTTGCTCCAGTTGCAAGACTTGAAGCCATTAGAATTTTCTTGGCTTATGCAGCCCATCTGCAGTTCAAGGTCTTCCAGATGGATGTCAAAAGTGCGTTCCTTAATGGAACATTGGAAGAAGAAGTTTATGTTAAGCAGACTCCAGGTTTCATCGATGAGAAGCATCCTCATTGGGTTTATAGACTGAACAAAGCATTGTATGGTCTAAGACAAGCCCCAAGAGCCTGGTATGATACTTTAACTAAACATCTTCTTAAAAATGGCTTTCAAAGAGGTGCAATAGATAATACCTTGTTTATCTTGAAAGAAAGAGGTATATCTTATTGGTACAAATTTATGTTGATGACATTATTTTTGGTTCAACTGATGATGCAATGTGTAAAAAGTTTTCTAAAATCATGTCATCTGAGTATGAGATGAGTTTAATGGGTGAATTAACATTTTTCTTAGGTCTTCAGATTAAGCAAACTGAAAATGGAATTTTCATAAACCAAGGAAAATATGTCAGAGATTTGTTAAGAAAATACAAATATGATTCAATCCCATCGAAAAACACACCTATTGCAGCACCATTGAATTTGGACTCTGACCCAACTGGCAAACCAGTTAACATAACTGACTATAGAGGTATGGTTGGTTCACTGATGTACTTAACTGCCAGTCGACCAGATATAATGTTTGCAACATGTTTATGTGCCAGGTTTCAGGCTAACCCTAAAGAATCACATTTGCACGCTGTAAAGCGTATCTTTAGATACCTGAAAGGGTGTCCTAATCTTGGTCTTTGGTACCCCAAAGGCTCAGGATTAGATCTAATGGGTTATTCAGATTCTGATCATGCAGGTTGTAAGATTGATAGAAAATCCACAACTGGTGGTTGTCATTTCCTTGGAGGAAAACTGGTGAGTTGGACCAGCAAGAAGCAGACTTCAGTCTCTATGTCCACTGCAGAGGCAGAGTACATTTCTGCGGCCAGTTGTTGTGCCCAGATTCTCTGGATCAAAAACCAGTTACTAGATTATGGTCAGAAGTACACCAAGACCCCAATCTTTTGTGACAACACCAGTGCAATTGCTATCTCTCACAATCCAGTGATGCACTAAAAAACAAAGCATATTGACATCAGGTATCATTTTATTCGTGATCATGTTATGAAAGGTGATATTGAAATTCATTTCATCCCCACTGACAACAGTTAGCTGATGTTTTTACTAAACCTCTCGATGAGAAAACTTTTAAAACATCTCATCAGCGAACTGGGAATGTTAAACCCTTAACTGGAGCTTTCTTTGTTATTGAACGCGTCAGTGACACTGATGAAGTTCTCCAGTTGAGGAGGGCCAGATTATCTTTGCTCGCCAGGCTATCGAACGCCTTTGTGATACTATCTTGGCACTAATTGATATCTGGATCATCATTTTAGGGGGAAAGACTCAAAATAATTTTCTGACTAAAATTCGTTTTTGTTTGAAAATGCAACTGGAGAACTCTTCAGTTGGAACTGGAACTGGATTGATCCTCCAGTTACCAGGTTCGGTCTTTGTCAGATTTTCATAACGTTACAAATACTTGGTCAATTTATGTGACACGTGATGATACTCGAGTGTTTTAAACCACTTGATATCGTGATCTGACGTGTTGAAACCATTTTTTAAGTACTTGACAACTGTTTGTGTTGGGAAAACAAAAAGTGTGTGGGGTTATGGGTAAAGTAAGCCGTCGTAGCATTTAATGCTGACATGGTAACATTTAATGCTTACATGGAAAATTATATTTTATTTTCAAAATATCTTCAAAAATATTTGGTTTAATAAAATATGATTTGTGGGTTTACATTGGGATCTTGAATCCCCTTATAAATACCCTTATTTACTTCATAACTCATTTACTTTCTTTTTCATTCTCTTCATTTACTCTCTTCATTTACTTCCAATCATAAATTTCAATTTCATTCTTCTCTTTGCTTCCAAATTCCAAACCCTAAAAATCCTCAATTTCAATTTCATTCTATGGCACCTAAATCATCCCGCTCAAGAGATGTAAATCTCTTGACTGCTCCTTACAATCCCTCACCAGATGTCGCCCAGGCACCTGGTGCTCCTTATAGTGCGGCCCTTAAAATTAAACCCAAACAATCCATTGGCTAGCCTACAAGGCTCTCAAGGGTCTAAAACCCTTATTGGTAGAATCAGAAAATTTTTGAAGGATTCTCCAATAGGACCCTTATTCACCAGGAACCCACGCAAGATGTATCATGATTACTTGTGTGAGTTCTGGTTCACTGCCACACTTTCTTCTGATTGTTCATCCATCAGTTTCACTTTAAAGGATGGAACAATCAGGTGTACTCTGGATGTAGAAGTGTTGAGGGATGCTCTTCGCCTCAATTACTGGAGAGAGGGTGAGTCTCCAGTTGTCCTAGCCTCAAATATCAATTTTCGTCAAGTACTCCTTGAGATGGGTCATAAGGAGTGCTTGGACAGTGATGGTGTGTTAAAGACCAAGGGGGCGATGACCATGAAGGGCCTTACACCTTCATGGAGGTATTTCTTTGTACATCTGGTTGAAAGTTTGGGTGGTAGTTCAGGTGGTCTTGACCAGATCAACTCTTCACAAGCTGAAATGGCTTATTGTTTGTGGAAGGGGTTGAGGGTGGATTTTGCTGACATATTGTATAGGAGTCTTGTGCAGAAGCTGAAAGGCTCAAGGGGTGTTTGTATCCCCTTTTCCAGATTTCTTTCTTTATGTTTCAGGCAGATTCTGGGTGAAGAAGAGTATAGAAATACAGACTCTTCGTTCACAAGGCCAGATGTTTTGAGGAATCTAGACTCACTAGTGTCTGAAGCTGGTGAGGTTGAAATTCCTGAGCAGATGCAGCTGGCATTTGCTAAAACTGGTGCACCTTTGGAAAGTGAACCAGAAAGACAACTGGGCGGGCCTCAAAATAATGAGGGACCCTCCAGTTCGTCTCCAGTTGTGGTTGATGATAGAACAACCATAACTCAAGCCGTTCCTATCACGTCTATCCCTGGTGACGATACTTCGGTATCTGATCCACCAACAGATGTACCCATCCAGGAAACTGGGGAAGGTCATCTGGAGCCTGACCATGTAACTGGTCAGCCCTCTGTCACATTCATGGATCTGGACATGGGTGTTAACGACGAGGAAATCCTTATTGAATCTTCGGATTCAGAAGGTACTAGAAACAGACTTGGAGATTCTTGGTGCTTCTGTACAAGCACAAGACCCTTCATCTCCATTCTGCCCTCCAGACGCATCAATTTCACTTTCCCCATCTGAGCATAATGTGCCTACAAATATTACCTTACCAATAAATACCGCTCCTTTACCAACTGGGCAATTCTCCTTTGCTCGAGAAATGCCCCCACCACCGTCGCCGTTGTTCACACCTGAGCTTTCTCAGCATGAACAACACATTGAATTTCCTATCCTTTCTTCTTCTACCACTCTCCTATATATTCAACTGCTGGCCTGACAACTGGGGAGACTTCCATTAGTTTGCCTCCTCCAGTTGCTCCAGTAGTATCTGCTCATGGTCCAGTGACACCTTCTTCTTTGTCACTGGACACTCAAGTTGTCTCTATACAATCCGATCTCCAAAACCTTCTAACCAGGGTGGAGAAGATTCAGAAGACACTTGAGAAGAACACCAAGTCCTTCTCCAGATACCACAAGACTCATTGACAAATATCAAGGTGGTTGATCTGGGGATAAACAAGTTCTCATCAAATGAGGACTTGGTGTTTAATAAATTGAATGAGTTGGTCACTGGCAGTAATAATCTGGCAGGTACATTGAAGGAAGCCTTTGACCTAACTCCCTCCAAGGTCACCAGTTCTATCTCAAGTCTACTTACCAATACTGTCAGAACTTCTGAAGTAGATTTGAAGGAAATTGAAAGGCAGGTCAAGGAACTAATTGAGAGACCTGGCCTAGATTTAACTGGCCTTGGTGAGCAGATGGTATCTTCAGTTGGTCAGAAGATGGAAGATATGTTGGGTGCTAGGGAAGATCGTTTGGTTGAAAGGGTGATGTCTGAGATCACCAAGCTGGCCACTCCTCAGGTTGATCTGGCCCCACTTACCAGTGAGATCAACCAGTTGAGGGGCAGCATTGAAGGTTTGAGCACCCAAGTATCTCTTCACACTGAAACATTGAATAAACTAGCCAATGAAGTGGAGAATTTGAAGAAGAGGGATGATGCTTGAAGGAAAAGGTGGGTGCTGGTATTGATGAAGAATCAAAGGTTTTCAATGAATTAAAAACTGGTCAAGACAAAGTTGTTGCAAATGTCTTGGCCCAGTCTAAAGAAACCAGCCACCTTTGGAGGTCCCTTCCGAATGATGTGTGGGATATTTAAAGAGTGCAAGGACATGCAGTCGTGGCAGCCTCTTGACCGGTTGCCATCACACCCCACTGAATGGGAAGCAATAAGGGCAGGTCTAGATGCTGCCAAGGGGGAAAGAAGTCCAGTCCTTGCACCACCAGTTCTACCAAGAAGGGAATTAAGCTTAGCTACCAGTACTGATGCTGGTGAGCAAACTGGTGATGCCAATGTAAGGGGGAATGTGTTGGACAAGGGAAAGGGCAAAGTAACTGATGAAGCCCAGCCGGCCACTGAAATGGAAATGCTTGAGACTGGTAATGTTGATGTACTGCCTCCAGTTTCAGATAGTGATAGTAGAAGACTGGCCAGACTTGGTGATAGTGTTAAAGAACGAAAGAAAATGAAGCAAAGGAACCAAGCTGAAGCCAGGGCACATCTCACACAATTGAAGTTGCTAGATATGAGTGATGCCAATCTTCTATGTATCACTAAGGAGGAGTATCTCAGTATTAAGAATGATCCTAGGATAGTTGACCAGTTAAATGAAATGCTAGATGTTGAACTGGAAAGACACTATCATGAGGATAAGGCTGAATTTGATGCCAGAAGCTTGAACATTTCTGTGGAGAGGGCTAAGGAGTTAAGGGCCAGTGGGATTCTGAAAAGAATTGCCAATGTAAAGAAGGTTGTGAAGGAAGTGATGAATCCACCAACAAGAAGGGTTCCACAACCTAGAAGACCACTGACCAAAGCTGCCAGGGATGCTGATCTTAGAACATTCGTTGAACCAACTGGCGAGGTCACAAATGAAGACATTAAGTCCGCCGTACTGGCTGCTGGTGCTGGGAGTATTAAAATCACTAATGAAACTGAAGCAAGAAACTACTACTCCCAGATCATGTCAACCAGGAGACATGGTGGTACTATAACAAATGTCAACATTACAATTAAGCCAGGCACCAAGGTCTTCCAAGTTGAAGTGAAGTATGCTGGTGGGCCACTAGTAAGAACGGATAATCCTGGTGTGTTGCAGTTTGGGTTCAGTGAATGGGTCGAGATGGTGAAGGTGCTGGATGCGAAGGCACAAAAGAATAGGTTTGAGAAGGCATGGGTAAATTTCCTAAAGGGCAAGATTCAACATAAAGAGAATCTGGAGCAAAGGCTGAATATTGACCCTGAAGACACTCAACCTATTTCTCTTGTGACCAAAAGAAGAAGAACTGGCGAAGGGCCATCTGTTTAAGTTTTTCTTCATTTTTATCTTCTTGTAATTTGTT
>CM067174.1:373189-495787 GCA_034093135.1 Erigeron breviscapus
TGTTGCATGGGGGATCGCCTCTTAAAAGTTGTGTGCTGCTGAAGTGGCTGAAGTCTTGCTCTTGGTTCACGCCCCCACCAAGGCACCAACCTAAAAATGAGTTTTCAAAAATTGACAAGTGGGTGCTTTGTGAGCTTGGTTCCCAGCAACTAATAAAACTCAAAATATATAATGATGAGTGGGGTGCTGCTTGAGGGTGTCTCGGTCACGAACATAACCGCATCACTTTTACGTCATTTTAAACCGTCTTTTATCCCTTTTACCTCCTTGTAAACTCCATAAGTATCCAAGTCATAATAAAAACCTACAAAATCTCTTATGCAAGTAATAAGTGACTAAAATACATAAAACGAACATAAAATGCATTCAAGTAACGGATATTAACCTCAAAATAAATACTTAAAATATGCATTATTTGACTAATATGAGGCTTTTACAAAATGTGTATTGGTAGCCATTTCCATGATAGGATAAAAAAAAACCGTTAGATGTATGGATGATAGGCCTTATTTGAATACAATTTAAGGAAAGTGTAGAATTGGAGTACCATTGAATCATTATATTTAACCACGTTGTAACAAAAAAAAAAAGAAAACCTATATGAGTTCTTTTTATTTAGTGGTGTAATTATATATCTTATATGGATGGAATATAATGAAATAGAGCCACTTTGAGGTTCCCTATGAAATGAGGCATGGAGGGGAGCCACTACCAAGAAGTTCCGGGAGTTACGAAGGAAGCTTCGAGCTCATATTGGTCATGGGTTGAGAACGGGAATGGAACTCTACGAGATCGAATCTCCCGTTATTCCTCAGTAGCTCAGTGGTAGAGCGGTCGGCTGTTAACCGATTGGTCGTAGGTTCGAATCCTACTTGGGGAGATTTGAAAATCGCCGTCAACACCCCGGTACAGGTCCGGGATACTCCTTTGTTCCATAGCCCTGGGGCTATTTACAACTATCCAATTAAGAATTCTCAGATGTACTAGTACTAGCAGTACATCAAAGATGCAGTCATCGATTCTCCCGAGAGGCCACAATTGCCGCGAGCAAACATATTAATGATGAGGAACGCATTTTTGTTATGCTACTAATACCTGTACATCTGTAATATATATATATATATATATATATATATATATATAGGTGGGATAAATTGAGTCCAGCTTAATTTGAGTCCAAAAAGGGTCCATGTAACTTACACATGTGTAAGTCGTGGTGGCGGTGGTCGCCGTCGCCGGAAAATCATGGTGGTGGTCGGAGATGATGGTGGTGGTGGTAGGAGGTGGTTGGAATTTGAAGAGATGGAAGAAAATCAATGGACTCATTTTATCTTTTTCCAATAGGTATATATATATATATATATATATATATATATACTAGATTAAACCCGCACGTTGTGCGGACTGACTGAAGAACATAAATAAAAATTACAATAACTGATATATTATTATTCATAATTTATGATAATATAATAAACTGTCAAATTACGACTGATGCAAACAATAAAATTATAGTTTATGAATATATGATATACGTCAAATATGTTAAAACATGACTAATGAAACATAAATATTTAAATCTCATAAAAATCTTTTTTATGATATATATTTATTAAATATAATATAATAAATACTTTTCAAAAAAATAAACATAATATAATAAACAATCTCATTTAAAAAAGATAATTATCATTGAATTAATAAAAAAAACATAGTATAATGTATTAAACATCTTTGTACTCATATAGAAAATAGAAAAATAAATATTAATCATTAGAATTATGATTGATGATTAAGATCATACATGACAACATAAATATAGCAATTTAAATAAAAAAAAAAAGACAAGTCATTGACAAAATACTAAAAATGTCACATATTATATAGAGAAATGATAATAGTTTTTAAGGATAGTTACTAAAATTAATATTGAAAGAGATTTAAATGAATAAAATTGATATGATCAGATCTTTTTAAAATTAAGTAATGTAAGTAATGATAAAGAAGAAAGAGCACGTAACTGTTTAATAAATTTAGGTATGATAATCCAATTTCAATAAAGATTTGATGGATTTTAAAGGGTAATATAAAATTTAAATAAACTTACGTACATTTTCTTTTGGGAATATAATATTTAGTATTTAGATAGGATTAAAATTGTTATTATTATTATACCCATATAAATAAATAATTTTATATTTAAGTTTGCCAACTAAGAATGCCATGTAAGATTAATTTAAATGTACATAAAGATTATTATTTATCTAAGAATGACAAGTAAGCAAAAATCTTGTAAACTAAATGGAGATGCCACATAAGTTATTTTATATCCTCTCTTAGTTATATAGAGAGATATATATATGAGAGTCAGAGAACATTTTTTTTTTGCAATAATCGTGTGAGAACTCTTAAATTATGTATTGGGTCACATGGTTTTAAAGTTTATTCACATGTAAAACGTTACAAAAATGTATGCTGTAAAAAATGTTTTTTTTAAAACCATTATATAGTCGTTTGTTCACATGTGAATGGAAACGCGAACAAATTAATTCACCAGTTTACAAAAGGCTATTTTGAAGTTTGAAAAAAAATTCTCTACAACATACATTTATATAATGTTTCACAATGTGAATAAACTTTAAAAATTTATGATCTGATACATAGATTAGAAGTTTGTATGGTTCTTGCAGGAAATTTTTTTTTATTGAAATAAGGAATTATACATATATAATGTGAGACCCATTTTAAATTATACATATGTTCGTATGTGAATAATATATATGAACAAATTCATTCAGATATAAACATATCAATTGAGTTAATTTCATTACGTGTCCTCGGGTATGTCATATTATTAAGTTTCGCCATTGTACTTTTTTTTTATTATTACATCACCCTGTGGTGACTTTTTGCTTCATTAGAAACCCCTCTCTTTAACAGCCGTTTGTTACGTTCCGTTAACCTCCTCATGTGCATACCATGTGAGGGTATTTCAGTCCATTCCCACCTAACTTTATCCTTATAACATGTTTTACCCACCTATTTCAAACATTGAAGATCAAAACCCTTTTCTTCCAAAATTCTCTTTCTTCCTCCTCACATAAAATTCTATTTCATATCAAATCATTATTATCCTCTTCCTTAAAATCCTGAAATATATATCTATATACATGATATTATATATTTTTCTTTATCCAAACGAACAAATAATCATCATTTATAAAAAAAAGTCAAACAAATCATACCAATATCTTTTAATGAATGGGTGATTTGCCGAACTACAACACCAGCAGAAGTGTAAAATTGGTGAAATTGAAAATGAACATATAACTATGAAAAAAACAAAATCTCAATCGGAGATATAATAAGCAATCAAAAACAATGAAAGAAAATAATAATAACAACAACAATAATAATAAAAAAAGGTTTTTTTTGGCCACCACTCCTCTGCCGCCTACTTGGCACTTTTCCGGCGAACTACCATAACCCGTCAACCACCATAACCAAACCAACACACTCACATCAATCAATCGGGATCCAGATCTGGATTTTCGGATTCACCACCATATACTCCGATGAAGATCTTTACTTGTGGGTTTTGTGTTGCAAGCATACCGCGATGACAGAAAAAGGTTGTATAAAGTTGTTTGAGTTTTGTGTTTTGTAATCTTTATCCCATACGTAATTCCCATTTGTATAAAAGTGTTTTTTCTAGTTAATGACACCTCAATCTTGCCATTTTTCTTTATGTTTCTAATAGCCCTTGCCCTTTTCTTTCTTTTCATTACGTTTGAGAAAATGGCATAGATCTATTTTCATGTAGGTATATGATTGTTCAATGGTGGTATCTTTGATTTGTTTGGAAGTTCTTTGTTAGCTTTAATTATTTAGTTAGTGCGTGTTTTGTAATTATGTAATAGAATAGTCCTTGTTTAAATGTATTAAGTATGGAAGGATTTTGTTGTAATTAGACAAGGACTTATTTGTAATTAAGGAGGGGGTTTAGAGCAAATGTTGTGCCTATATAAACCTCTCTCCACATCCATTGTAAGGTTACACCTTTAATAATATTTTCCCTACTTTCCCACATTTTCTCTCTACTTTCTCTCTCACACACTTAAGCTATATAATCATATATCACGATTTAGCATTGTTAACATTTGGTATCAGAGCAAAATCACAACTTGTGTTAGATCCATGGCTTGATTTTGTTCCATTTTGTGCTAAATTGTGTTTTTCCCATTTTTACCGAAAGTTCCAATCTTTACCCTCTAAACATGTTAAAGTTTCCTCTTTTTAGTTTCATTCCACTCATTACCTTCCTATAATCATCCTCAAGAAGTTTCAAATCCCAATTCAAAACCAAATGGCCTGAAATTGATTTTTAAGGTTTCTGTTCTGAAATCCGGTTTTCCTTCCGGTTTTCCTACCAGCTTTCCTTCCGGCTTTCCTTCCGGTTTTCATTTTCCTTCGAATTTCTGTTGTAAAACCAGCTTTCCTTCCGGTTTTCCTACCAGCTTTCCTTCCGGTTTTCCTTCCGGTTTTCCTACCAGTTTTCCTTCCGGCTTTCATCCGGTTTTCCTTCCAGTTTTCATTTTCCTTCGAATTTCTATTGTAAAACCAGCTTTCCTTCCGGTTTTCCTACCAGCTTTCCTTCCGGTTTTCCTTCCGGTTTTCCTACCAGCTTTCCTACCGGTTTTCATACCAGCTTTCGTATCTTTATTTCATAATACCTGGTTTACACCAAAACCGGTATTAGTGCTTAATTTCTTCATTTTCTAAGCCAAAACTCCGCCCAAATTTCTTCACGAAAACCGGTTTTAGTGAAGAATTTCTTGAAAACCTGTTTTAGTGAAGAATTTCTTGAAAACCTGATTTAGTGAAGAATTTCTTGAAAACCTGATTTAGTGAAGAATTTCTGAAACCCTGTTTTAGTACTACATTTCTGAAACCCTGTTTTAGTACTACATTTCTGAAACCCTGTTTTAGTACTACATTTCTGAAACCCTGTTTTAGTACTACATTTCTGAAACCCTGTTTTAGTACTACATTTCTGAAACCCTGTTTTAGTACTAAATTTCTGAAACCCTGTTTTAGTACTACATTTCTGAAACCCTGTTTTAGTACTACATTTCTGAAACCCTGTTTTAGTACTACATTTCTGAAACCCTGTTTTAGTACTAAATTTACCAAAACCTGTTTTAGTACTACAATTCGAAAACCTGTTTTAGTACTACATTTCTGAAACCCTGTTTTAGTACTACATTTCTGAAACCCTGTTTTAGTACTAAATTTCTGAAACCCTGTTTTTGTACTAAATTTCTGAAACCCTGTTTTAGTACTACATTTCTGAAACCCTGTTTTAGTACTACATTTCTGAAACCCTGTTTTAGTACTAAATTACTGAAACCCTGTTTTAGTACTAAATTTCTGAAACCCTGTTTTAGTACTACAATTCGAAAACCTGTTTTAGTACTTCAATTCGAAAACCTGTTTGAGTACTAAATGTCAACTGTTATACCTAATGAGTTTGTTGAGACGGTGTTAGATTTTTTAATGGGTGAACAACCAAGTTGGGAGGAAATACGTCGTCATGATAATCACATTTGTATGTGTTGTACCAGTTCGTTTCCATGTGGAGTGGTTATTTTTGAGAAAAACAAGTCAATGTGGAAATATTTAAGACAATTATGACACAACACAACAGTTTTCAACTTGAAATTAAGCAACTCAAATCTGAGAATAAAGAGCTCAAATCTGCTAATGATCTCATTTTGCCAAATATGGAAAGTCTTCGAAAAAACAATGATCATTTGCAGTCAAAGATTATCAATTTAACCAATGAGTTGGATATTTCTCACAAAGAGCTCATTGAAACCATCCTCGAAACCCAAGTTAAAGAACTTGTTTTGCAACAACAACTTTCTAAGCTCAATCGTGAATTGCAAAACAAGTCCATTTCTTCGAAGAAGAATGAGCAAACATGTCTGAAGTTAATCCATCAACTTCAAGCTCATTCCTTGTCATTGGAAACTCAACTTTCAACCAAGTCAAATCAAGTGAGTTCTCTTTCGACTCGTGCTCCAGAATCACCTCTTCCCAACCAAACCACTCCATCTCCAACTAAAACAAAATCCATTCCTTCAAATGCCCAACCAAACCACAATCACCCAAAATTATCAACCAATACCAAGCAACACCCTTCCTCCAAAATCAAAATAAATCTTCATAACACCAAACCATCTCACCAAAACAATAAACAACCACAGCCATCTTCCAAACCAGCTCATACCACTCCCAAATTCTCAAAAGAACCTCACTTCACCAACACAAAAACTCTTCCACATAAACCTCATCCTACTCTCAAACAAATAAACCCATATTACACACCTCGCAAGACCAGACCTCCCCTCAAGCCTATAAACAGCCATTGACAGATATTCAAGGATTCCACCACCGGAATCATTCGTTATAGAGATCAATATAGCTGGTTCTCTCATACTAAACCCAAACCAAAACCTAAAAGCACTCCCATTAAATACTCTCTCTCTGAGCTGTTTAAGTTGGCACCACGAGTCATTCACCCTCGTGTGCAAAAAGTGTTTTACTATGCACAACCTTCTACTTCCCTCTTCAAATATCCAGTTGGACCCACCCTTACATGGGTTCCAACGTCTGGATCCAAGTAGGTGGTTGTGATTTGGCTTGTACACATATCAGTGTACAACCCGTTCAAAACATGTGTAATTGAGACGTTACTTCATAGTTATACCTTTCATTTACCGTTATTGTCATCAATCATTGTGCATGATGAACACGTTACATGTGTTCATCATGAGGGGAGAAAAGCGTCAGAGATTGATTATCCTTTTGAGGGGGAGCACATTGCCTTGTCTAATTCTTTGCTCCAAAAAATTATGCCCGGGTTGAGGGGGAGCACATTGCCTTGTCTAATTCTTTGCTCCAAAAAATTATGCCCGGGTTGAGGGGGAGCACATTGCCTTGTCTAATTCTTTGCTCCAAAAAATTATGCCCGGGTTGAGGGGGAGCTAAAGCGACAAACCATTTTCTGGATTAATTATCTGTTATTGAGAAACTTGTGTGTTTGAGGGGGAGCAAAAGACAGACAATCAACGACTGTAATGTAAGAACCAAGTCAAGTTCTACACTCAACACTAAGCCAAGCTTCCGCACTTCATTCCAAGCTTCCGCTTTCCACAAGAAACCCAAGTCTTCGCCTTCGCTTTCACAGAATGCTTGAGAATTCAAAAAGTCAAAGTTGCTCGAAGACGATGAAGATAAAGAGAAAGCTACAAAGTCTACTCAACATTGAAGATTTTCAACAAATGGGCTCATCACGTTTATTTAAAGATCCATATCATAGAACCCCCAACCGACCATCTGATCCGAAATTTCATTTCATTCCCAAGCGCCTCTGGAAAGAGAAGTTCAGTGAATACAAGAAAAGGGCCTTCAATGATCAAAGGACTCATCAAGACAAACCCGAATCGTCAACCAAGAAAAGAATCAGAAGACAAAGAAAGAAGAAAAGGACTAGACGATGAACCTTCACAAAATCGCACTAAAGGGGGAGATTGTTAGCTTTAATTATTTAGTTATTGCGTGTTTTGTAATTATGTAATAGAATAGTCCTTGTTTAAATGTATTAAGTATGGAAGGATTTTGTTGTAATTAGACAAGGACTTATTTGTAATTAAGGAGGGGGTTTAGAGCAAATGTTGTGCCTATATAAACCTCTCTCCACATCCATTGTAAGGTTACACCTTTAATAATATTTTCCTTACTTTCCCACATTTTCTCTCTACTTTCTCTCTCACACACTTAAGCTATATAATCATATATCACGATTTAGCATTGTTAACATTCTTTGGTTGATTTTTTTTAACAGAATATGGAGTTTTTGAAGCTTTGTCCTTCATTTATTCTAAAAAATAAAAAAGGTGTAGATCTATTTTTCATGTAGGAATTTGTTTGGTTGATTATAAAGATTTGATGATTAAAGGAAGAAAGAAAGGTGTGCTGAGGAGAGAAAGAGAGGTGAATATCATTATGTTGTTGGTGACTTGGTGTGTTGTTGATTTTGATGATTCTAGATCTGGATTATAAAAAGAGGTATATATAATTAGGAGAGAGAAACAGGTAAAGAAATAAGGAAGAAAAGAGTGTGATTGGAGATAAAAAGGCTGAAATACCCTCACATGGTCACATGGTATGCACATGAGAAGGTTAACAGGGAAAAACAAATGGATGTTAGAGTGAGGGGTTTTTAATGAAGCAAAAATCACCATAGGGTGATGTAATAATAATAAAAAAATACAGAGGTGAAATTTGATAATATGACATACCCCAGGGGGATGTAACTCTATCAAATTATAATTAATATTATATATGTTCATTCTGAATGGTTCTCAACATGAACTTTATAAAGGGGTTCGCCCGTTCAGGGGGGTTCGCCCTTCTCGGTAGGCTACCTCGAGACATTTATAAAGGGGTTGGAAGCCGGACGCATTTGGAAATGGTTTGGATTTGATGGGCGGCGATCCATGAGATGGTGGTGATTGGATACGGTACGGGCGGTAGCCCTTAGTCGAACGGGCGTTGCCCGTTCAGGGGGGCTTCGCCCTTCTCGGTAGCGTGCAGTAGGGATGATGTGACAACACACTCAAACCGGTAATTCCAAAACCGGTTTCAAATGTCGCGACAAAAAAGGACATGCAACGTAGCAGACTTGTTAGTTTATATATACATGCATATTTTCTGATAGATGTTCACGCAAACATAAGCAAACATATAACCAAACATATATTTCTCAGTTTTCAATCATCAACAAAACCAGTATTTTCAAAATAAAAAATGGCCTTTGTTAATGTTAGCTGTGTACCAAGAAACCCAGAGTTGTTGTTGTTACAAGCTCCAGATGTGCATCGCTCATACAACATTTCCCATGAACGTGATGTGACAGTCCCAAGATGTAGAAAAGGTGATGGAGGGCTGGCTGGAGTAATGAAGGCTGGTGTGCCCGACAAAGTCCTTCAGCATCTCAAGAATGCTGGGTTTTTCCAAATCTTCAAGGCGACGGTTTGCCAACTTGATCATTCTTTGATCAACGCGTTGGTGGAGAGATGGCGTCCAGAAACCAACACGTTTCACTTTCCTATTGGTGAAGCAACTGTGACCTTGCAAGATGTGCAGGTGATATGGGGTTTACCCATAGATGGACCAGCGGTGACTGGTGACTGGGTTTCAGAAACCCGAAATGTTGATTACTGGAACAATCTGTGTATGGAGTATCTGGGTTTCTTTCCTACAGATGAAACAGATCATGATAACTTGAAAAACGGTCGGATGAAATTTCACGCCTTAGCTTCGCACATTCATTTTACGGCGTTCGACGAGGAAGATGATCAGCTGTGCCTATTCATGGCTAGAAGGATTATTCTAGCTATTATTGGTTCGGAGCTTTTTCTTGATCCTAACACATATGATGTTAGTTTGAATTTGGTGAGGAACCTAGGAGACCTGAGCAAAGAAGGTCGAAAGAGCTGGGGTTCAGCAACTCTTGCGTGTTTGTATAGAAACCTGTCTAAGGGGACTCATCCTACAAGAAAGGGAATTGATGGGCCTTTGTTGTTGCTGCAGTATTGGGCGTGGGAAAGAATGCCACGGATTGCCCCACGCGTCACGACACGCAAAGAGGACAGAGAGAGACCGTATGCTTATCGGTCTTGTTTAGCAAACAGGTGGAATGGAGACCACTCAAATGTTGAGACACCGGCACACGTTCTTGTTTCGTACCGGTCTTTTTTCAATACGCTCACGAATGAGCAGGTATAAAATTAATATTTTTTAATGTGTTTAATATTTAATATACTTTGTAAGTTATAATAATTTAAAATTTTTATAATACAGTTCAAATGGACTCCGTATAAAGAGTTCATCCACCTACTCCCCCCGAGTTGTACGTCTGGTCGACGCATATGGAGATATATGGGTCCCTTGATCCATTGGGATGAGGTGGAGGTACATCTAGCACATAGAGTTGCTAGACAGTTTGGCACTATACAAACCATTCCATCTAATTTTGGTTTGTTGGAACCAAAGGAGTTTACTGACCTTCAAAAAATACGGAAGGGGAGACCTCCTGTGGTCGATTGGGGAGTTAAACATGCCGACTATATCAACCAGTGGGAGAACCGACACCAGCGGCTCGACCACCAAGGAGAGCCAGGGACCACCACTGCGGATGGCTATATGCAGTGGTATCATGCTCGTACCGTCTTAACAGTCGGTAGACCCGGTCAGGCCCAGCCTCCAGGCCAATACCCTGAATGGGGGTCTACTCAACAATTTTTTGTAAGTATATTCTTTTAAAATAAAAACTTGCTACTAATAAATATTAAATTGTTACTAATATTTGAATGTGCGCAACAAGAGGGTTTGATACAGGTAGACGAGCGAGCTCGTCTAAATCAAGAATCACATCCGCAGATAAGTCAGTTGTTTGCGGATTTTAGAACAATACCGAGGGAGGTATTTTCTTTCAGTCAACAGGAAGAACGTATGAATTATCAGTCACAAAATTTTCAGTTTCCTGAGTCACAGCAATTTCAAATGCCTCCCTCCCAAAATGATCAAAGTGGGACTTCATGGGGTGCTGGTCCTTCCAATTGGGGTGCTGGTCCTTCCAGTTTTAATACCCAAACTTTGTTTAGGCCGTCACCAAATTCGGGTTTTCAAAGTTACCAACCGGGTAATTCACAAGCTGGACCCTCAAGTTCGGGAACCCAACAAATGTTCCCGGGTAACTTTTTCACGGGTACCTCCCAAATCCCGGGTTATTATACCCCGAATGCACCACCACTTGATTTGTTCGATGTCCCTCCAAATCTTTTTGCACCTGATTTTTATGGAAGTGGTCAACCGGCACGAAACATCTCTCCTTTTCCGATGCAAAACTTCTCTCCTTTTCCAAGTTCTTCTCAACACCCAGTTACAAATCTGGGAAATGACGAAGGAGAAGAAGAAGAAGAAGAAGAAGAACAACAACAACAACAACAACATGTGCTACCGCGAAGAAGTCGCCGAGTTCGTCGTGATCGACCAGGATGTGGAACTGGGGGAGCTAGATAGATTTTATTATGTATTTTTTTTAATGTTTTTATTAATAAATATATGTTTGTCAATAACATAAATATTATGTTTTTTATAATGTTTATTAATTGATATTTTATAAAAGAAAAACAAAGTCGATATAAAACTTAGATAAAAATAATACATACTCAAAATAACGATATAAAACTTAGATAAAAATAATACATACTCAAAAAACTACATAAATTTTCTAACGGAAACCGTCTTCAGCTAGCAATTTATAATATGTCGCGTAGTCGATTTTTTTGTCAATCAACTTTAACAGTTTCTCAAGTTCAGAAGTTATTTCATCGATGCTTGGTAATGTAGACTCAATATATTCGCGATGCATTTCTTCACTTATAATGATTCCGCTGCCAATTTTCCTTATTTGTTTTATTTTCTTCTTATGTTCGAGCTTCCTTTGTTCCATAAGAAGCTTACAATCATTAATTTTGTGGTAAAGTTCATACCCGTCGGCTATATCCTCTTTACATTGCGCTTTCAATGCATGAAATGTTACTGTAGGAGGTGATGACGGTTCAGATGATGATGAAGAAGCCATAAGTTTTAAAAAAAGAGACTGATAATGTTTTTATAACTTTGTTTGTTACAAATGGTTGTAAACCGAGTTATATATATATACTACATTCGAAACCGGTTTTTGGAATACCGGTTTCGAAATTGATGCACACGACCACTGTAGCCAGTCAAGATCGTACATGAGCTTGTCAAATCAACCCTGCACACTCTGAAACCGGTAATTGAAATACCGGTTTCAATTTACCTTTATCTGAAACCGGTAATGCTAATACCGGGTTCGAGGCAAAAATTCGAAACCGGTATTAGCATTACCGGTTTACCTTGTTGTACAATTTTTTTTTTCGAAAACTTGTTTGACAAAACACCCTTGAAATACGACCGTTTCAAAAAAAAATTCATCCTCAACCTTCCTATATATAATTCAATGTTCATCATCATCTTTTATCTGTATGACTAAAATGGCTCCAACCAACATACTCTTCATTATTTTTATATTCATCTTTTTTACCAAGTTTTTTAATAAGAGGTATACAAAGAAACTACCACCAGGTCCTACCCCTCTACCCTTCATTGGGTGCAGTGGCGGAGCTATGTGGTGACCAAGGGTGGCCATGGCAACCCCACAATATCTATAAAACTCGCTGATAATGTTTTATAAGTTATTTGATACTTTGTTTGTTACAAATGTTGTAAACCGAGTTATATATATATACTACATTCGAAACCGGTTTTTGGAATACCGGTTTCGAAATTGATGCACACGACCACTGTAGCCAGTCAAGATCGTACATGAGCTTGTCAAATCAACCCTGCACACTCTGAAACCGGTAATTGAAATACCGGTTTCAATTTACCTTTATCTGAAACCGGTAATGCTAATACCGGGTTCGAGGCAAAAATTCGAAACCGGTATTAGCATTACCGGTTTACCTTGTTGTACAATTTTTTTTTTCGAAAACTTGTTTGACAAAACACCCTTGAAATACGACCGTTTCAAAAAAAAATTCGTGGCAATAGCCTAGTGGTACTCGTCATCCGTGATTCTTAGGGCCCACAGGAGAAGTCTTAAATGACGAAGGTTCGATTCTTGGGGATGCCCATATCCTGTGGTCCGAATTCAGTGCAAGTGTTTCACCGGCACCCAAAGCCTTACGGGATGGTATAGCTAGGTGGGTATCCAAGCTAAGGGATACCGAGGGCAGAGTCCCTTATTAATTTACTTGTATGTATAATTCCTAATTATATTCATGGGGTGATGAATTTGGCATGCAGGTGCAGTAGTCCAATTAACGATACTCGGGATTCCAATAGGAGCGCCAGTAACAACAGATTCGCTAGGACGGTTCAGTATCGGTTAGTTCCATCTCTGGTTACCTCTATAACTAACCTGGTATCAGGGGCCACCGTTGTTGTTCTTACACCCCTCACGGCTTGCGATTCAACCCTCCCACCAAACTCCTTCCTACAATCCGTCTCCCCATTACGTTTGCTGAGCACCACTCATTTGGCTGTGAGAGTATTCCGCCTTGTTCGACTTTAATATATCTAATGATGATATATATTGATCGAAGAAGTCACAGTAGTGGATCGATCGATATCGATCGATGAAAAAGAAAAATTAAAAAAATAAAAAACCACACAAAAAAAAGAAAAAGGGAGGAAAACTAGTGGTTCTCACGGTTCTCTCCATATTTGTGGTTCTCACGTTAACCCTACCCTATATATATATATAGATAGATTACATTAGAATATGGATAACAATAAATCGCATAAAACACTCTACAAACT
Organism: Erigeron breviscapus; assembly: GCA_034093135.1. Taxonomy (NCBI): domain Eukaryota; kingdom Viridiplantae; phylum Streptophyta; class Magnoliopsida; order Asterales; family Asteraceae; genus Erigeron; species Erigeron breviscapus. The sequence continues at coordinate 386,672 of CM067174.1, forward strand.
AAACGTCTATACACATACATATAATTAAAACTAGAACTTCATAGTTCCTTTTAATAAGGTTTTGGGTTTGGGTCCCACTTAACGGATTTTTCTCTTTGCGGTAACCACGAGAATATCCATTAGGTCTGATATTAGGAATAGCGTGAATTCGAAGTCCACAAACCGTCCGTCTGAATATCTAATAATTAATTAGGAGTTAAAAAGGTGAAAAAGGATGATTAAATGGTTATAAAAGAAGTCTTAAAAGTAATGGTAAAGAAATGTACAATGCAAAAGTCAAATCCACATTGTATGTAATAGTACATTATTTAATACAAATTAAAAACTTGAAGTAAATTTCCTTGATAATTAATTAACACGTGCAAAAATGTATAGATCTGCACAAAATAGTAAGAACTAGAAATTTCACCCGCGCTTCGATGCGGTGTCAGTTGAGTTCGTGCATAAATAATATGAATCTTGTTGTACATCATCGATTAATCTAACTACATTACTTATGGAAGTTGATGTTACAAAGCTTACTTATATCCAACTTATTCTAATTAAAAAATTTAATATAATTAAAAAAAGAGTATACTTTGTATGTATGCTAATGTTTTACCGTAATGATATATATTTATATAATTGCTACTATGATACATATTTTCTCTTTTGTACCCAACTTGATTTATAGTTATTTACGGGTAGTGAAATTTGTGATTTGGGTAGACTTTACCAAGGTAAATAAAAGCAATGGTAACCCCACCTCTTTGAAATTAAAAAAATTCAATCCAATGTTCAAAAAATAAAATAAAATTCAATCCACTTGTTAAAAACAATTCGCCAGATGTCAGTTCATTTCCTTGCGGACTCCAAATGCAATTTACATGAAGTTAATTTTGGTCATACCTAACCTCCTCAAGTCCTCAACCTATTCATTTTTTACTCACAATTCTGCATACAAACTTCATCATTCTATCTCTCCATCTCTCTTAGTGGTTAAAAGTAACACAAACATCCCCCCTCATCCAACAACGTTGCTACCGCCATAATTTCTCGTCGTCTCTGTCATCATCGTTTGACTGTGCCGCCGTCGACATTTCAATCACACGTATCTTTTTGGATTTAGTGTTAATGATTATTTCCCATTGTTTCGGGGAATGATTGATTTCGACGGCAATGAAAGTAACGTGAGAACCGCGCTTGAAGTTGTACGAAAATATCATGATCCGTTGATTGATGAAAGGATTCTAATGTGGAACAAGGGAGAAAGAACCGAAAAAAATGACCTACTTGATGTTCTTATTAACCATGAAAATCCAAAGCTTACACCAGAGGAGATCAAAGCCGAAATTAATGTAAGCCACCATTTATCACAATATCACATGCATGCAACTCTTACTTAGGTAAAATAAATAATATTTTTATTTTTTTATTTTAAACAATATTCATGAGAAGTTTAATATTATAGCTTGATAATTTGATATTTTTACATGTGAATGTTATATGAAAACAAATTCGTTTTACATATGAACTTCATATGTGAATAGTTCTCACATAATATATATATATATATATATATATGAGAAAGTGAGATGTGGTCTGTATCTAAGCTTATGATAGAACCCTTCACATATTAATTTTTTTAATATTTATTGTACATAATGAATAAATGATGGACTCTCATATTTTTTTATTAATTAAAATATTGAGATGTACATAAACTTAGGTACATGACAACCTTAATTATATTTCTACCCCTCAGTGAAAAGTGAATATGTGGTTGTCATGTACCTAAGCTGTAATGGTGTCATGATGAGATCCTTTGCGAATTCAGATCCTAATTTCAAACCCCGCTGCAAGGCCTAAATAGCAATCATCATATCCACCTTTGGGATGTTGAGCGACTCTTTAGTAAATCTGGTCATGAGTGTTATAGAATTCCTCATATACTAATTTTATAATATTTATTGTATTATGAATAAATGATTGAGCCCCTATGTTTTTATGGATTAATATTAAGATGTGAGGTTCTATACCCAAGCTTTGATACATGATAGCCATATATTCCCATTAAAAAAATATTAAAATGTTCATGTTAGAACTATTTAATTTGTAAAAATCATGAGAACTTTTAAATTATAACTTGATATAACTTGATATGTTCATTTGTAGATCTTATATGTGAACATATATATATATTTGTTCACGTATCAACAGATCAAGTTATACTTAATATTACATATGTTTCTATGTGAATATTTCTCACATGAACCTTAACACTAAGTAACTTGATATAAGTATTTTAAAAGATAAAGAATATATGGTTTACATGTGTAAAATGGATAATATCAACATATTAAAATCCGAAAATTAAGACATTCATAAAGAAAACCCCAAAATATTTTATAAGTGGTTATATATACATTATATTGTATATTATACATGTAGAGAAGATAGATATCGAGATATATATATATATATATAAACGATATATTATATGTATATAGTGAACGAGATATATGATATATGTATGTATAGAACCATAAGGTGGTTTTCCAGTGAGAACATCCTTAAAATGAACACGGTAAGAACACTTAAAAATATCATTTTGATGCATTAAAAGTCCATAAAACTAACATAGTGTATAACTAATTATCATTATTTAAATGTTTAACAACACATTGATCTGTCAAAATCGAAAAATCACGTTTTTTGTTGGATGCATCCATTTTGATGAATATGCATCTAAGATGGATGCACAAAACAAAAAACATGATTTTCTCGATTTTGACAGATCAATGTGTTGTTAAACATTTGAATAATGATAATTAGTTATACAATATGTTAGTTTTATGGACTTTTAATGCATCAAAATGAAGTTTTTAAGTGTTCTTACCGTGTTCTCATTTTAAGGGTGTTCTTATTTGATTGGCCCTCTAGAACTATAGGCCATATATCGAAGAAAAAAGGAGGAGGCACATGTGTGTGGTACGTACTCGGTAGGTGGGTTATTTTGACTGGATTGTCTTTTTTTATGCATGTTTTTTTTAAAACTATTATTTTAATATTTTTGTTTCTATTTTAATCAATAAAAAAAATTATTATTACTATTTTTAAAAAGTTTTTATTTAATAATAAGTACAATGTTTTATTTTGAGGTTTGGATACCATTAGAGCGGAAACATAAAACCTCAACCTCCTCATCAGACAACAACTTGAATAATAACTGGTTAATCTCCTTATTAACAACTATATTTTCAGCAACAAACACATGCCAGCAACCAAAAGAAAGCTGAATTTGACTATTACCACCAGGTAACAAACAACTTGGATATCGACGACCCCTAAAATACCATCAAAAATTAGAGTCTTGTTCAAAACCCCTATCTATACTACTCTATAAAGCAAAATACCCCCTCCTCCTTTAAGTAATTAAGATTTTGAAATGACCATATTACCCTTCTTCTTTATTCACTAATTTAAACATCTTCACCTATTTACCTATGATACCCTTAATGGAAAAAAGTACAATATAGATCCTCCAACCCTTAAAAAACTCATATTAACCCCTCTTAAATCAATTAATTTACATTCACCACCACGTCGTCACCGCCGCACATCGCCGCCACACTGCCGTCGTCGCCACACAATCGTCACTACCACCATCACCGCCGCATCACGCGGGCATCCCTCTAGTACAATAAAATTATATACAATAGCTTCCCATTTTTCCGATACAGAACAAACAACACATATTAAAAATTATACTAATCATGAACCCTAATTAAAATTCAAATGAAAACAAATATATATTCGTAAATAAAATGAAAAGAATCAAAAAAATACCTCATTAATAAGAGCCTTTGCAGATTTCCGACTTGAACAAGATCCAAAAACTGAAAAATACTGATTAAACAACTGAGAAGATAAATATAAACAAGACAGGCGATCAAATATTTGCTTTTAAGAAAAATGAAACAAGTGTTAGGTATGAGAGAAAGAGATGTCGATTATACGAAAGGGTTTTTTGGAACAACTGATGTTATTAAAAAATATATTTAGATTCATATATAAAAAACCAATTTAATTAAGAAATTCATATATATCTTATTGGGCTAATGTACTTCCCATTATAGCTCAGTGGTTGAGCACCAACTTTACATGCTGGAGGTCTCGAGTTCGAGACATGGGGAGAACATTTGGAGGAATTTTACAATAAAGTCCTCCAGTGAAACAGGTTTGAATCCTGCAGAGGGGGCAGAGTTTTATCTCAATTAAATGTCGTGCCTTCGGGAGGTTTAGTTGGGAGTTTCTCCTCCTACTAGGTATTGAGGGTGAGGGGGCTCTCTAGCGCGGACCCGGTTAAGACAACGTAAGCTAGATTCCCTGTTGCGAGCAAATGATCCACACCTTTCAAAAAAAATGTTTGGGCTAATATTTTTTTGTGCTGTGCTCAAGTATATGGGGTAAATTTGAGTGAGGTTAACTTAAGATATGACATTTTTTTATTATTAAAATTTTAAAACTTTAAATAAAATTTTGAGTGTTTTTATAGTTACATGTATCTTTTTTAATCAAAATGACTACAAGCCCAAATTTGGAAAAATAATTCTTTTAAAAAGTTTTTTTAAAAAAAAACAAAAATAGATATAAATAGAATATTTTTTAAATATTTTAAAAATAAAATTAATTTTATAATGATTTTTAAATAACCTCGCGTTTCACGTAGGCTTTAAGGGTGTTCTTATTTGATTGGCCCTCTAGAACTATAGGCCATATATCGAAGAAAAAAGGAGGAGGCACATGTGTGTGGTACGTACTCGGTAGGTGGGTTATTTTGACTGGATTGTCTTTTTTTATGCATGTTTTTTTTAAAACTATTATTTTAATATTTTTGTTTCTCTTTTAATCAATGGAAAAAAATTATTATTACTATTTTTAAAGAGTTTTTATTTAATAATAAGTACAGTGTTTTATTTTTGTCAATGTAATGTTATTTATTTGTGTATAATTAAATGAAAATAATAAAATGAGAATATGAGGAGAATGGTTTTCATTGAAGTGAAGAAGACAAGATGACTTGCTATCGATTTTGCTATCCTTAAAGTTACATATAAATCAGTAAGCATAATTTTATCTGCCTCTCTACAAATGTACATTTCACATTTTTTAATGTACATTGACAGTGATTTAAATTTCCAAATTTGTTTAGAAATGAATTGTGATTCGATTTATTGATCGATAACTCTCCACGTTTTTCCTTGTCATCCATCATTAATTACACAAATCATCCTTGTGGTTTGCACATTTTCGTGGTTTTCATCCCTTTAAGTTTTTTTAGTTAATTTCGTCCTTATAGTAACCTTTTTTAACACTTTACATCCTTTTGAGGGATGAAAAACACAAAAAAATGTACAAACTTTGTGCAAACTTTTTTAGCACCTTAAATCCCTCAAAAGAATGTAAAGTGATAAAAATGTTTACTTTAAGGACGAAATTCACTAAAAAAACTTAGAGGGATGAAACCCACGAAAATGTGCAAACCACAGGGATGATTTGTGCAATTAACTCTTTTTTTTTCCATAAAATGTACATTCGACTTTCAAATTTGGTTAGAAAGTGGTAATTATGTCACTGATTTTTTTTTAACGGCAAAAATTATATTAGTAATAGTAAAGTAATATGATCTACTAAACCTCGGAGCTTTGGCGGAGTGGCCACCTGGGTCTTTCTTTTGGGAACTAGCGGAGTAGATGTTGGTTTGGATACCCAAGATTGACTTTTGATTCTCCGTGGTTGGCATTCACCTCTTCAAACACGTAGTTAGGAGTTACAAACCCGGTTCTACCGGGGGGGGGGGGGGGGGGTGGCATTGATTCGGGGTTGTGTACATACTGCCCTTATGGATGTCACTACATTCATTACGCTCGATGATCTAACTCGCCGTTCATAATAATAATAAGAATAAGTAATATGATATACAAGCAAGGTAGTTAGAGATAATAAACCATAAGGTCAATAAATGCAAACGAGAGTTTCTTTTCCAGAACATTCTGGAAACCTCATCATATAATGGTGAATGTTTGTACGTTTCCTAAACAACAAGATGTTGATCATGGGCCGTTACAAGTATTCGGAGGAAAAAACCCCAAGGGTTGCCATTCATGAAGATCGAACTTATGAGTTGTTTTATCGTCTAAACCCAAAAATACATATTATGAGTTGTTTTTTATTAATCATGAGTAGACTAATCTTAAGAGCTTAGTCTTGTAAGCTACCTTTGCCAATATTAACTATATATGTGTTTATGATTATTGATTGTCTCGTACTTTCCCTTTATCGTGAAAATTTTAGGACTTGATTCTTGGGACAGTTGATAATCCTTCTAATGCAACTGAATGGGCAATGGCGGAGATGTTAAACGAACCCATTCTCCTAAGAAGGGCAGTCGAGGAGCTTGACAATGTTGTCGGTCGCAATCGATTAGTTGAAGAGCAGGACTTATCCCAACTCAATTACATAAAAGCATGTCTTAAGGAGGCCTTTCGGTTGCACCCTTTTCGCGCCTTTAACCCACCTCATTTTTCAATGATGAATACTACGGTTGCAGGTTACTTTATACCTAAGGGAAGTCACGTACTGATAAGTCGACTTGGGTTAGGGAGGAATCCAGATGTTTGGGAAAATCCACTTCGGTTTGACCCTGATCGTCATCTACGTGGGGAATTACCAAAGCAAGTGGTTCTTTCAGATGATGATGAGTTGCGGATGATTTCATTTGGCACAGGGATTCGTGGTTGCCCTGCAGTTGAGTTGAGGTCAACCATTACTACTATGTTGTTTGCTAGAATTCTTCAAGGGTTCTCTTGGAGCATTACGAATAATGGGTCGTCAGTTAGCCTTGCTGAAAATCACGATGATCTTTCCTTGGCTAAACCACTTGTAGCCATTGCTAAAACACGACTGCCTAAACATCTCTACCCAAAAAACTGAAGTGAAAGAATACTTATGGATCTTTGTGGCGTTTCCGCTTGTTCGTATTAATTTCCTATCTCTAAATAATATCGCGTTAGCGTATGCATTAATTTCATAAAATCAGTATGTCACAAATAAGATGGTGTTTGATTTAATAAGTAACTAGCCTTAGAGCTTTCCATTTTGACTGTTTCAGACGGATCGATATGGTGTTTGCAAAAATAACAGTAAATATCAATCTAAGTTTGTCAAATGTCTTCTAAAATTGATAAATATGACACAATCATCATCATTGTCATTGTTAATTACTTGAGTTAAGTACTTTTTTCGTCCCTGTGGTTTATCGTTTTATCACTTTTCGTCCTCGCCGTTAACTTTTTGCTAAAATCATCCCCGTGGTTTGCATTTCGTCCCTGGATCCGTTAACCCCTCACGTGCAAGGCACGTGAGGGGCATTTATGTCTTTTCACCCATGGTTAAGTGCAAAATTCATCCTTATGGTTTGTTGTTTTTGCATTTTTCATCCTTGTACACGGTTGACCAAATCTTCAACTGTTCTTCATAGCAACGGCAGGGACGAAATGCAAACCACGGGGATGATTTTAGCCAAAAGTTAACGGCGAGGACGAAAAGTGATAAAACGATAAACCACAGGGACGAAAAAAGTACTTAACCCTAATTACTTATATACGAGTAACTTTTAAATAATTAATTAAACAAGTGACCAATATGATAATATATGTAATGTAACACTGCAACAAAAATGTCATCAAGGTTTTGGATCGGCTATAGAAGATGCAAACCTATAATCCGTTTCCGCCTGCAGTACTTGTTCATCCACATCATGTTGCTCGTTTACTGAAGATTTAGACTTCAGAGTCATAATTCGGTTGTTGCTCCAGTTTTTCAGTCAGATACATTTCAGCCATATCTTCAGCATCATCAAGCTAGTGCTCTAATTTGTCTCTAACGTAAATCAATCTCAATCCATCATAAACAATATGGGTTTTGATATAACTTAGTAAGACCAAAGTGAAGGTCAAAATGTCTATGTCGCATAAAAAACCCACATGCCTTTTGAACAAGTCCTGAAATAGCAACCAACCTACTTTTAGTAGACGAAAACGTTCTAAATCAAATGTACTAATCTTAGCAGTCAACTTATATAAAGCTGGATGCGTTCTCTCTCCAACGTCCTTGCCTAATTTAGAATAAGATGAGAAAAAAGAAGTTTATAGGAGAATACTAATTGACAACAATTGACTATGGATGGCAACATGGATGGGTCAGGTAGGCTAACTTCACCCTCAAGCATTTACGTTCTTTCCATTTTTCTGGTTTATTATGTATATTATTTGTGTAAACTGGGATTGGATATCTAAATACCAGAATAAATCAATTAGAGGGTTGTAGGAAATTAATAATGTAGACTTTGGGCAACTTTCAATCCTTTTGACCCAATTTGACCCGTTTCCCAAATGGCTCATTTATTTTCTTTTTTCCACCGGGTTGAACCATATGAGAAAGATAAACACACATTATATGAACAATCATAAGTAAATGGGTGAAAATTGCGAACTATACAATTATACACAACGAAAAGAAAGTTGTCAAAATCCTTCAGTAAGGATATAAACTCTCGCCTCATTGTCCAAGGAACTGCAAGCTGCCTCTATGCAACAAACTCAAATTGAAGGAATGTTAGCCCATCTGGCCTATCAAGAGAGCATATTCCATCAGTTTTAACCTCCTCACTTTTTCTCTCTGCTTGTGGTAGATACGCTTGGAGTGTTAAGTCCCTTTGGAAGTGGTTCTCCCAAATAGTACAAATTTTGCCATTCTCTAAGTGGTGCTTTCCCGTTACAAAATACTCTATTTATTTAACAAAAAGTAATTGCAAAAGGTTCTTGCACAGTCTGTATATAGTTGTATCATCATACTCTGTTCTCAATTCACTTGGAACAATGTTGACAATTGACATCCGATAGTACAATTTATTCATTTCTTGATGCAGATAACCCAAGTCAACAAGATTAATAACAACATAGATCATAAATCTAACAAACTTTAACCATAAGATCATATGCAGGAAGTCCTTTTCAACCATTTAGGTAGAACCTGACAGCCTCTCTACTTGGGTAGAGGTCTGTCTCCATCTTAACCTCCTCATACACCGTTGAGATATCGGGGCCCAAAACCCATAGAAGACGGCAGTGCGCAGTTGCTTTTAATCCACAAAGAGTTTTTTTTTTTTTTTTTTTAATCCACAAAGAGTTGTTATAAGAAATCTATATCAATCTTACATTTTTAACCATGTACCCTTAGCTTCAATGACAGGAGGAGTATCCACATCAAGATATCCATCTTCCTAAAGATATGACCCGAATGACAAACGGTACATTCTAATTGGACCCGAATGAGAACGAATCAAAAGCCCTATGCACAAATTTGTTCTTATGGGATTTGAACCCATAACCATTTCTTTGTTGGGTCATCCTCATACTGCTAGGCCAAATAAAATACAAAAAGGCACTCAAGTATGTGTTAGTTGAATTGACATAATCTTTACGATCGCATAATACACTTGATGGTTGTGTCCAATCAAGCATTAAATGTTCTTGTCGGATTACTATCAAGCATTAAATACCAAGGCTGGAATCCACTAGACGATTGATATGTAGAGTCCACTCAAGCAACAATGACTCAATGAGAATGTTTTCTTATATAAATCGCCCCGCGTGCCCCGACCATGGAATAAGGGGTAAGCCGACCAGAAACTTTCCGCGGCGATAAAGTCGAATAAGACAAAACTTTCCGCGGCGATATCGCCGCGGAAAGTGCGGGCCCCCATGTCATTAATGGTTACTCTGACAAAAATTTAGCGGGCCCCCCTCTTTCCGCGGCGATATCGCCGCGGAAAGTCTGGTCCGGTTACCCTTTATTTGGTCGGACTACCTGGCGCCTATAAAACTTCTAAGGTGGAAAAAAAATACATAATTATACCTTGTATTATGTTAAGAACCTTTCTTTAGAATAATATGAAGGTAAATACTAAGGCCCCTCCTTATATGAACCTACTTCTAACCACGTCTAACACTATTAATTATAACAAACTACTTCTAACCCACTTCTAACACTATTCATCAGTTTCTCTCTCTTCTAGACACACCAAGACACACCCCTCCTTATAACCCCCACTTCTAACACTATTCATCCATTATTATATTATTTCATTTTTATTTTTCACAAAAATAAACAAACACATTTTATTATAATTAAAACACATTTTATTATAAAAAACACATTACAACTTAAAAAAAAACATAAAACACATTACATTTATTTTAAAACTTAAAAATTAAACTAAAAAACATAAATTAAATAAATTATGAAAAATCACATTATTAGGAAATAAAGAACTACGCATCAACGTTGACGGCCGCGTTCCGGGAGGTTCCAAACATGTTCAATCAGAGCATTGCGGAGTTCATGATGAGTCCTTCTATCGCGCAACTCCCCGTACATACGAAGCTGTGTTGAACACCTTTCAGTCCACGCACGAAGCTGTGATGATGATTATGAACTAGACATTTTTTGTGGTAGTGTGTGATTGAAATGGTTTAAAAAAGATAGAAGTATAGTGTGATTTGAAATGGTAGTGTGGAAGTGGTTTAAATAGGAGTAGAAAATAAAAAAAATTAAAAAAAAATTGAAATATGGCAAACTAGCTGTTATTTTCGAAAATGGGTTTAAAAATTATTTTTTTTTAATTCCAACGGAAACAACCATTCATCGGGCCCCACTTTCCTCCACTCACACTCGTCTACATTTGGACCAAACCACCGGACGCAGCTGCTGCTACTTGCGTCCTTCCTGAAGTCGGCGTCAGACGCACACTAGACGGAGTGTAGAAGCCCTATAAGCATGGGCCTCAGTGAACTCGCATCAGCGACATTCCTCATTGGGCAGTCGCAAAGTTAAAGTCAAATATTTTCTAAGTGTGTTCAAGTATTTGATCAAGAGTTATTTGTCATTCAATTAGGTGAGTTAAATTTTATGTGTAAAACTTATTTCCACAGCTGATCTTGTAATTTCTTGATTCTAAATCAATAAAACAAATCCATTAAAAAGTATACCAAAATGTTGTGTCTTTGATGTGTCGTATTTTATACCCATTTCCCACAATGTATTTAGTTGATTTTGCATGTTTTATGAGTCGTTTTAGTATACATTTGGTGCATTTATGGTATTTGTTAGTGTTTCAGGGAAATAACAGGTACTTGAGCGTAATTCTGGAGAAAACGACATTCTTGAGGTGAAATAAGTGCTAACGGATGATTTTCGAGGCATTTGGATGAAGATAGCAGCTGGTCAACAAAAGTCAACCGAAAAAAGGAAGCATTGCGCCGCAATAGAATTCCAGAAGATTAAGTTGCGCCGCAATGTGCTTTATTGCGCCGCAACACCTCCAGTTCTCAGCCAACCTCGAGTCAACAGAAATCAAAAGTCAACGCGGGTCAACCTTCATTGCGCCGCAACGTGCTTCATTGCGCCGCAATTAGGGGCGGTTCCGGACAGATTTTGGAGAAACTATATATAGCATGCTTAAACATTCTTTAACCTATCTTGTGACTTCCCAGCCGTTTTCAAGAGTATTTTGAAGGGTTTTTCATCTGAAAAATCATTTTTGAAGATCAAGAACACGATTGGATTATTTTCATTATTCCGTATTCGATTCCTAGTCATTCTTGGAACGATTTCAACATTCGGTACAATATGTCTTCATATATTATTGTTGTTTTTATCTTTTCATTATGAGTAGCTAAATCTCTCAGCACCCGCTTGGGTAGCGAACATGTCATATGGTCGATTGATGTTACTTACAATTGTTGAACAAGATTTTTATGTTTAATCGAAGAACCACATTTATTTGAGTTTAAATATTGTTTTTATCTTTTATATTTATTGATTGATAATTGTAATTAGAAGTTCGGGAGAAATCTATGTCATTGTCAATTGATTTATGAAACGGTTAATCGGTTTATAATTAACCTAAAGTCGTTGGAGTTCGGGAGAAACTAGCGATAAAGATTTTAAACAATTAAATTCATTTTGAGTGTGTAAACGTCTATGATAGAGGGATCTGATTAGGCGAATAAGCAGTTCGAGAGAAAGCTTTTAAAGATTAAATTATAAAATCGACTTAGGTTCTTAATGCTTAATTGTTTTGAGTAGAAATTATTCGCGGGAGCGATAACTATATTTCGAGCAATTAAAGTTTCAAGTATAACGTGAGTTCATCTTGACTACCTTTTAAGTCGTTCAACAATGCAAGTAATGTTTAGACCCGATGATTGACATGTAAGCTGATCCAAGTAGGTGCCCTTTTTAATATTATTGTCATAATCTTGTTTTTATCTTTTCATTATGAGTAGCTAAATCTCTCAGCACCCGCTTGTGTAGTGAACATGTCATAGGGTCGATTGATGTTACTTGCAATTGTTGAACAAGATTTTTATGTTTAATCGAAGAACCGCATTTATTTGAGTTTAAATATTGTTTTTATCTTTTATATTTATTGATTGATAATTGTAATTAGAAGTTCGGAGAAATCTATGTCATTGTCAATTGATTTATGAAACGGTTAATCGGTTTATAATTAACCTAAAGTCGTTGGAGTTCGGGAGAAACTAGCGATAAAGATTTTAACAATTAAATTCATTTTGAGTGTGTAAACGTCTATGATAGAGGGATCTGATTAGGCGAATAAGCAGTTCGAGAGAAAGCTTTTAAAGATTAAATCATAAAATCGACTTAGGTTCTTAATGCTTAATTGTTTTGAGTAGAAATTATTCGCGGGAGCGATAACTATATTTCGAGCAATTAAAGTTTCAAGTATAACGGGAGTTCATCTTGACTACCTTGTAAGTCGTTCAACAAAGCAAGTAATGTTTAGACCCGATGATTGACATGTAAGCTGATCCAAGTAGGTGCTCCTTTTAATATTATTGTCACAAAATCATTTTTACTTTCGTCTTCCGACGAACCCCTGCCCCGGTCATACCAGATTCTTTTCGATTAATCTTTCGGGATTACTAACAATTCTATAACTTTTGCAAAGTGACAATTCGGTCACAAAACCCCCCTCTTTACTTGAACTACTTTATTTTTAACAATTGCTTACTTAGTCCTTGTGATCGACCTCGGATTTACCAGTTTAGTATACTGCATGCGTTCAGGTTCACTGTCTGTGAGTGTGTTGTAGTCAGTTTTTTTTGTTAGTTCGTGTTTATAAATTTTATTACTCGATTTCACACATCAGTCTTTTAACTCTTACTTTGTGATTAGTACTCAAAGTCTAAGGTACTAACCGTATTAACATTCAACATGTCCTAACTCATTAAATATGGCAAATGTATCATGGGTTTCTATAAACCTCGGTTTAATAAAAGACGTTATAGCTAAGCAAATAATGTTAGTCCATTGATACAACTAGTAAAGTTGCCCGCGCGTTGCTGCGGGGCATGTTTTTCAAACGATAAAGTGTTAGATATAAACATGATAGAGTCATCAACAAACATAACCTGTAATTGTTGCTATACACATAACACAGGTAATGAGTGCTTTCAAGGAAGATAAACACAATTTCAACAAACACAACAGATTTGGATGTAACTATATAATATAATGTCTCAAAGTGATACAATAAGAACACATCTCAAAGTGACTATACAAAAGTCTTGGTTCATGTTTAATAGAGTTATGTCAATTGTATATAAAAAGTAATATCTGTGTAATACAAACACGTTTTTGTCAAATCTTCGAATGCAAATTAAAAAAGGTAATTGAATACGTAACAATAATAAAAATAACATGTAACAATAAGAATAACAAAAAAGAATAAAAACATAAAACAAAACAACAATTATATTCACGCGTATAACTCTTATGATGTTGATGAAATATAAAATTTGGGGTGAGAAAGAAAGGCAAACAAAGGGGAAAAAACACTAATAAAATCGTAAATGTTTGAAAGTTTTTACACAAACATAAGAGGTAATAGTGATAAAAATCGTATATTAAAAGGAGTAAAGGATAATAAAACCAAATGTTAAGAAAAAGTGGGGGTGAGAATCGTATGGTTATAAAGTTCAAAAGTGAGAAAGAAAGCGCAACAAACGAATAAAAAATTCTCATGAGTATAAGACCGTAAATATGTGAAATTTGTGTGGTAAAAACATGAGATCATAAAAGTTTGTTGTTAATAAAATGAAAATAAAAACTTGTGAGGTCAAATGTTAAAAGCTAAAAACCATAAGGGTAAATTAGAAAAATAAGAAAAGATATGTTAAACATGAATGCATTAGTTATGTTGTATTTTATGCAAACTAACTTGTAAATTTCAAGTTAGTTTTTAGTATATAGGTAAAAAAAATTTTTTACTCACATGTTTTACTTTCAACTCTTTGAAATAACAAGTCCGTGGGACTGTTGAAAAAAAATGGGATTTACATGGATAGATGTGTTAACAACAAAACGGGATTATATCTATCTATATTTATATTATATTATTAAACAAATAGCCTTGTTTAACATTTCATCAAAACCAAATTACATCAATAACCTACACTATTCGTCATCACCATCAACGCCACCAATCTCCGCGCCACGCCGCTCGCCACCACCACCCGTCACCGCCATCGCCGCCATTACATCACCACCACCGCCGCCAACTCCACGGCCGCCGCAACGCGCATGTACCGTTCTCGTATTCCCTAATGCATTTAACTTTCTTTTTCTAAAAATGTGAACTATTCACGAATATCAGAAGGTATATCATACTTTGTTTTTACGATTCTGCGTCAGGGAGCCCCTAGTAGAATACATCCCCAATTGAAACCCCTTTATGAGAAACCCCTTGATATTAACCAAATTATACATGTTTACATAATAGTTTTAATGGTTAATATAGCTCATTTGTTTGCATTTGAAGTCATAAATCATGTTAAAATGATTACTTAATATTTGCATAAACTTTTGTATAGGTATTTACAGAAAACGTGGTCATTTGAAGCTAAATCGATGATCCGATGATCAATATGTGTGATTTGGATGCATACGGATGAAATGGTTCATGTCTTGACATTTTAGATGTGTTAAACAAGTCATTTTGGTAAACTATGAAGACTAGCAGCCGTTAAGTATGAATGAGGCCGTCATGAAAAGGATCTGATTGCAACAAAGTCTGTAACACCCATCAGAAAAAGGATCAAAATGGCTAGTGCAGCTCTAACGTTCATCAAAAAAAGGATCTGTTTTGCAACAGATCCTGTAATGCTCGTTAGTAAGGCCCGCAATTTTGACACGAAACCTGTTAACACGACACAACACGACCTGTTCTTAACAGGTTTCGTGTTTAAGTTTAACAGGTTTCGTATCTTAACAGGTCCGAACCTGTTAGACCTGTTAAAAACCTGTAAAGTTATTTTATATATGAGGGAAGTGAAGGTGGTGTTGTTATGCACCCAAGTTTGGTGAAATCCCTTTCACATGTTAATTTTTTTAATCCATAAAAAACATGGGGGGTCAATTATTAATTCATTATACATTAAATATTAAAAAATTAGTATGTGAGAGAGATTTCACCCAACTTGGGTGCATAACAGCATCACCTTCACTTTTCCCATTATATATATACCATACTAAAAATGTGAAACCCTAAACACTTTTTTTCCACAAACGCCTCCTTCCGTCTCCCTGGCTCCGTCTCCCTGGCTCCCTTCACACTTTCACTCACAGATCAGTCAATCTATCTTTTTCCAAGTCTCACTTACATCACAGCTTCACTCACAGATCAATCGATCGATCTTCTTCCAAGTGAGAACCTCACATACATCTATCGATCTACTCATCCACGTACTCAATCTTTTTCCAAGTCCCAACCTTCCACTCGATCAATCATCAATCGACAATCATCAATCGATCAATCATCAAGTTCCAAATTTTGTATTGTTGATGATTTTGTTAAAGAATGAAGTATTCAGACCATGAAAAGAAAGAAAAGTGAATGCAAGAAAGACATTTTTGGATGTAGTGTATTGGACATCAACGGTTTTCATTTTTTTGTATAGCTTTTAGATCATCTTTTACATCCCAAATGTAGATTTCTGCTCCCGTATGTTCCTGTGGTGGTGTTGCAATTTTTTTTCATTTTTTTTATTAAACTATATACATTTAGATATGATTTATATAGAGTTTGTGTTAACAGGTTGCACCATGTTAATTTTCGTGTCGTGTTCGTGTCTATGAAAAATGACATGAATTCTTAACAAGTCGTGTTCGTGTTTGACCTTAACAGGTTCGTGTCTTAACATATTTCGTGTGACCTGTTATGCCAGCCCTACTCGTTAGTAATTGTTAGGGTTGGTTGTTGCCTCTTTTGACCGGGTCCACTTCGCTTGCCACTTGCAGCCAAATCTCACGCATACTCAAATTTCCATTTCATTTGTTATTGGCTGACTATTGACTAGCCTATCACAAGCTGCCACAAAGCCACATTAAAATATCCATTTTCTTATTCTTGTTTTGTGCTACTGGGGAGACATTAGAAGGGGGAGAACAGAAAGAACAGAACGAGAGTAGCAGCAGTTTTAAAGACACACTTCATAGATCGGATCATAGAATATTATTCAAACAAAAACCTTTTCTTTCACAATCAAAAATTTATCATCCATCCATCATCATCCGTTTATCATTTTCATCTATCCATCGAAAAAACTTTCATCATCTTTGATGTTTTGCACTTTAGGATTGGAGATTTTGAGGCGAGCTTTGAAGAAGATAGAAGAAGAAGATTCCACCACCATTCCATTTTATTGTTAGAGATTGGTTTGTAATCATTTTCTATTTTCATTCATTCATACTTTTTTGTAAAACTATGCATGAATATTAGTTTTTTATTTGATGTTATGATTACGATGAGTGAATAGATTATTTGTGTTTGTTTGATCATATAATTTGAAATCTTTTTGTGATTATTAAATTATGGGTGATGGATTGATTAAATTGAATCATGAATCTTGACTTTTGGAGTCAAAGTTTGACTAGTTATTGTTTATGATTAGCATTGTGGGTGAGTGTTATTAGCAATTGACCGATTAATTTGAAACCCAGTTATTGATAAATAATTGTTTTAGCAATTGTTTGTTGCGAGAATAGTGAACGCGAAAACGAATGCTAGTTTTGACTATGATTTGTTGAACTCATCTTTTTCAACTAATAAAATATGATACTAATAGAAATGCAATCATTAAGTGTGTATATGTTTTATCAGGGTTTTGTTCGATTATAAAAAGATGACACTCACTTTACGATTGAATGAACCAACACGAGTCGTTTTTAATAATTAATCCAAGTCGGGGAATACTAGTGATCATAATACTTGGGTTTGTTGATACTAGTGATTCTAAAATTGAAGTTTGTTATTAAAAGAACAAGCTCTGAATAATAAATGGAGATTTTGGCTTACGCCACGCTCGTGAGAAGTTAAGGATCATAAGTCTTAAATTTTCAATTCATTTTATATTGTTATATCTTGTCCAACCACTATCGTTGTAAAAAGTGGCAGATTCGCCAAGCAAACACATTTGTTTGAGATTGATATTGTTATTTGCTTTCTTTGTTTATTTTTTTATTTTTTTATTTGCATTTTATGTTTTCTTTAATTAAAATCAACCTTCCAAAACTTTCTTTTAATTAACAAAAATCATTTTCAACAACTAAATAATTCGCATTAGGTTTTCAATTCACCGTATCCTTGTCGACACTCGAGTCATACTTGCCGTATACTTTGTATTCGATCAAGTTTTGACTTTCTTCAATTCCATTTCATTTTCCACTTCCCCTTTTGTTGATTGTGGCCCTTTGACTTTTCAGCGAAGTTTTTGTGCTCGCATAACCCATATCATCCAGATATATCGAAGGAAAAACTCACCCAGACCCACTATAGGTAAAGATATAATACATATGATCATCACTAAATATGCATAGAGTAAAACTCAAACAGGAAACCTATTGTGATGAAACAAGACTATTTGCTACTAAATCATTTGGTGATGATTTTGTTGTGCATTTACCTCCTCCCCTATTTCCAATATTAAGATTTTGATAATCCTAAGATACCTTTATAATTAAATAATCAACAATTCAAGGCATCACCAACTCAAAGCCCTCTGAAGCGAAAACCATTTTCCCAAACTATATTCATGGCCCTATTACGCGAGAAACTCACATCTCCTCCCCACATGTCATCCGCTACCATCATCATCACCTCCACCGTCCGCCACTCGCTAATATAAATTATCGAAGTCACACCTTTTCGCGCTGTATAATATCGTCGTTGCGACGCCGTCATGTCACGTATTAACTATCCCATCTTCGTTTCCAAACCGTGTTTAAACTCTTTAGCCACCTTCAATAACATCATCTTTCTCATTTCATCCTCATTGATCATTTCAGTTATTTCCTCGCCTAGACCGATTTAAGAACTAAATATGACAATTGGCTAAATTGTATTCTTTTTAACTTATATAAAATGCATTCAATCTATAAAGACTAAATATGGCGACAATTTGAAAAAAACTTGTACCGGAAAAAAAAAAGAACGAAAAAAGAAAAACACTATCACTCGTAACTCACCTCTCTATTTTCTCTCTCGCCGTCGAGCGGTTTCTTGTTTCGGAAGAGGGTCAACGTCGACCCCGTAAACAAACCCACTGCCAGTAACATCCTCATGGACGAGAGCTTGCAAGTGGGCACGTTGATCATAGTTTATATAAATAATGGAAAATGATAAATCCTCCTAAAGATTGTGGAATATTCATTTGCACACAATCTTTTAAGTGCACATAAGGGATCAATTTTTGGCCATCGGATCTAAGAAACCTATGGTCCAGATTTGATAGCATCATCCTCAAGAATTTATACACGGAGGGGCATATTAGTCTTTTGGTAAAAAAAGGAAAACACAGCCTCACACACTCTTTTTGTTCCCCACCCGACGAAACACACAGTCACACACACTCTATGTCTTCTCTCTCATTTCCGGCGACGGCCACCGTCTCTGATCAAACCACCATCTTCGACCACCATCGCAACACACAAACACACACTATCTATGAAATTGTACTGCTACCATGACCTTACCGCCATCGCGACTGTGCCACCACAACCACCGTTCTGACACCGCATATTAAGTTTTTTTTAATGAAATTTCGTTACTTATGCACTTATTTTACTATTAATTTTTTCTTAGGGTTTGTTAATGTAAAATAATTATGAAATTATTGAGATTTGAGAACCTGGCACATTGATGTTATTTTGCTTAGGGTTTGAACGAAATTGGATCTATTTTTTTTGTTGTGTTTCAATTGCTTTCAAATTACGCTTCGAGAAGTACTTCTTTTTCACCAAATTTCGGGTTAGTTTATCACCATATATGATATATATTGGCACTCCATTCCTCCTCAAGGATATGCCTG
The DNA here is from genome assembly GCA_034093135.1 of Erigeron breviscapus. Lineage (NCBI taxonomy): Eukaryota > Viridiplantae > Streptophyta > Magnoliopsida > Asterales > Asteraceae > Erigeron > Erigeron breviscapus. The sequence continues at coordinate 406,168 of CM067174.1, forward strand.
TCTTGCTAGTGAGAACATTCCGTTTATAAGAAGATGTTAACATCATTAGTGATTGTATCAAGTCTGAAGTTAGAAATTTTGATGTTTGTGCTTATTTCATGCTAATCGTAATATAATGACAAGTTAATACATAACTTGCTCAAGAATGTTGCATATTCTGATAATTTATGGTAAATTATTGATCCATTTCATTTGCCAAAGCTAGTCTATGATTTTATTGAGCTCAAAATTGGTTGCAACATTATGTAATTTAATTATCTATCCTTGTTTAGTGGGTTCCAACGATCCCTTTCCTGGTTAATTCGTGGCATGTTTTCATTTAGAGTGGTGAAAAAGGAGACCAACCTTCATGTACATTTCACTCCAATTAGCTGTTAACTTTATGAGTTTTAATGAACACTGATATCGTCATCCATTTTATATCTTAGAGGTGACGCACTTCCATCTCTAATGAATCAATATAATTAAGAAATGTCCCTTTAGTATTGTCCACGTCCTGCATTTGGTTGTTTGACATTGTTCCTGATTTTATGATGAATGAGGTTGAACGAATTTACCTGCAATAAATTCTGTTGGTGTACCATATGCATTCGAGTTCCTTTCTTGCTTATTGGAGTTCAATTTTGTTGCACTATAAAGAGACCGAAACACAAACTTATTGGTGACCCATATCATAGACATTCCGTATTTTCCTTGCTACATTTGTTTAACCATTCCATTAGTAAAATATAACTCTTGGTTTTAGGCAATTGTCTTTACTCATATAGCATGCTAGGTGCGACCAGTGACAACGATAATCTTCAGTTATATTTTCTAACAGAAGCTTAAGAAGGAACATCTGAAGCAAGTATTACCAAACAACCTTGTTTCAAGTTTAATCGTTGAAATTCAAAAAGGTAGTGATACGGTGTCTTGATATATGTGTGCATATGTTGGTAACTTCTATCTACTATGAATTTCTACGATTTGCTATACTAATACATACATCTTTCTGTACAAATGAATTACCAAATATGTGATTCACAGAATTCTGGCCTTGTACACTTGCAACATCAACGATTCTTATAACTTCATACATCGTACGACCTGATATGTATTCATAGTTTAAGCATAGTATATAAAGTTTTGGATGTGTCAAAAAGGTTAGTGTTATATTTGCCAAAATGCATCTTGATAAGAGATCTATTATTATAAACTGTTCCAATTTGTTAATGTACTAATTTCATTTTGGTTATATGTACTATGCAGTATGTTGAAATCCTTGTTTGTGCTCCTGGCAAAGGCGAGATTCTGGTGAAAATAGAAGCAGCAAGCATTAATCCTATAGACTAGAAAATTCAGGAACGCGTAGCTCGCCCTATCATTCCCCGAAAGTTTCCATATACTCCAGGTTAGTATGGTATTTCAACCAAAATCATCATCTAGCGCTGCAGGACAGAAGATAGACTGTCACATATCATGCAAATGAAAGCTTAAAAGTTAGACAAGTTCTAATGAACACTTGGATAATAAACCCAATTCATGACAGAGGTCTAGAGGTCTAAAGAGACTAGAGGTCTAATTTATTCAAAGTGACATGATTGACATCCTTAATAGCTTGATTACAAAGGATCATATTGTTATCCCAGCGTTCTAAATTTATGATGTTTAAATGGTTTTTCATAGAGTTGGAAATCTTTAGCCCAGACTCTTAAATCACAGGGATTTTGGGTAAGTTGTGGATTTAAAAAAGAAGATCAGAAATCAGCTTTTTTGGCTTAAAAAAACGCATTATCCCGACCCCTTCACACATCCGCCGACAATGTAAAGCCAATAAAATACTCCACAAACACCCTTCTTCATAACCAGCGCCCCTTTTACGCCTAGTTCCACGCCATCAGCTACCATCCCTTTCGCCGACCGACCTCTTTTCCGGTCATCTTCTTCGCTGGGAACCTATGGTATGTCTCCTATCTATTTTTTTGCTTTCTTCTCGGATCTGTTTCTTTTTTTTGTTGTCTTCTCCGATTATCCTTCAATCTTCGATCTGTATGTGTGTGTGTATATATATATTTTCTGTGTATATGTAATTTTTGTTTTTGATGATACATAGTTACATACATACATGAATGAATGAAATTATCAGTGATGACCCACTCTTCAATCTCATCTGTTCGTGTATATATATGTATATTTTTCTGTATATATATATATATTCAATTCTTGATGATACATATATACATGAATGAAATTATTTTGATGATACATTCATACAATACATACATGAATAATTGAAACCAACAACTATAGTATAGTGGTATTTTTATATTATGGTTAGTGTTTCAATAGAATGTGGTTGTATAAAGAATCCTAAGACTTTATCACACAAGAACCCCTAATGCATCATAATTAATTAAGGAAAACAAAGGTGTATAAAAAAGGATGCGTACACACACAACAAATTCTTCACATGTTATGTCCATATATTTTCATCCGAAAAGGAATGATCTCTTTTGCTTTTGTGATAGTGACAACCAAATTAATTACTGGAATATCAATCCACTCCAACGTACTTGTGTTTCTAAGGTCGGTCAGGAGTTCAATCTTGGCTGTTTTTTTTGTTTCATGTATATTTTGAATTTGTAACTCCATTTCCAGATCTGAATTTATATGTCCAAGTACCATCTCTCTTTTTGGGTTTAGCAGGGAGGTAGCGCACAAGTGCGATTCCAGCCTGGAAGTGGACAATTACTAGCGGTTGCATCAGATACGATTGTCTCTATTTTTGATGTTGAAACCAACAGACAGACTCATTCCTTGCAGGTATGCGATCATGAAAACTAGAGGTAAACCATTAACTAATGAATGGGTTGATTTGGGTTATAATTTATCTCCAACGGGCCGGATGCGTGAACACATTTTAAAGGGTAACAGTTTAAATGGGTCGGATGTTTTTATATTAAATTTTCTTGCTCTTTCTCATTTGATGATTGATTTTGTAATGGTGACAACTTTATATGAGGCTTTAACAGCCAATCTTAATCGTTTGAAAATCACTACTGCAGTGAAAAACGTAGATGTCGTCAAGTTGTTTCAGCTCTTTATCAGCCCACAAATGTTCCAGCTACATCATCAACATATTCAGCAAATGCAGCACCAAGACCAGAGCAATCACAATAGCAAAATGGCAGTGCAACCACCAACCATGATTCCAACCAACACCTGATCTTACTACCAATGGCTACCATTGAACAATATTGTATAGTTCTATTTTGACATACTAGATACAAGTATATTTCACAGTAGACTGCATATTGTACGAATAATTGATGATTAAATAAATATATTATTTTATTGATACTGCCAGTAGGGCTAGGTTGATTTCCTTTTATGTATAGCTTGTGACCTACCAAACTTTTTGGTTCGAAACTTGTAATTTGTATCTGCCTTCCCGACTGTATTTGTTAAGAAAGTATTCAAAATTCATGGTTTTTTATTGCATTTTTCTAGTTGTTAATGCATAGTGAGTACCTACCCAACAATGACTTGGTGGTAAAGGCAATCACCTAAGGATTATGTTACAATCACCAAGTGATTCGTACCATCATAAAGTGATTGGATGACCAAAACACATTTATTAATATCCACAATCATATGGTGCTTAATACAATCTTTTAGTGATTACCTACCCAACATTGACCGGGTGGTAATACCAATCACCTAAGGATTATTTCTACAATCACCAAGTGAATCCTATTATCATATAGTGATTGGATGACCAAAACACATTTATTTATATCTACAATCATATGGTGATTAACACAATCTCTTAGTGATTATCAATCACCTAAGGATTATTTCTACAATCACCAAGTGAATCCTACCATCATATAGTGATTGGATGACTAAAACACATTTATTTATATCTACAATCATATGGTGATTAACACAATCTCTTAGTGATTACCAATCACCTAAGGATTATTTCTACAATCACCAAGTGAATCCTACCATCATATAGTGATTGGATGACCAAAACACATTTATTTATATTTTTTAACCAGTTAATCCCCATGGGATTGGCACATAATCACCAAGGGATTGACTTATAATCACTAAGAGATTTTAACCATAACTGGCTAAAAAATTTAAGAAGAATAAAAGCAAATAATCCCCATGGGATTGACACTTAATCATAGAGAGATTTAATTACTACATTCTAATTACCATATAATTGATATCACCAAGGGATTAGGAATTAATCACCAAGGGATTGGCACATAATCACTAAGAGATTTTAACCATGTAGGAATTAATCACCAAGGGATTGGCACATAATCACTAAGAGATTTTAACCATAACTGGCTAAAAAATTTAAGAAGAATAAAAGCAAATAATCCCCATGGGATTGACACTTAATCACAGAGAGATTTAATTACTACATTCTAATTACCATATAATTGATATCACCAAGGGATTAGGAATTAATCACCAAGGGATTGGCACATAATCACTAAGAGATTTTAACCATGTAGGAATTAATCACCAAGGGATTGGCACATAATCACTAAGAGATTTTAACCATAACTGGCTAAAAAATTTAAGAAGAATAAAAGCAAATAATCCCCATGGGATTGACACTTAATCACAGAGAGATTTAATTACTACATTCTAATTACCATATAATTAATCTTTAGGGTTTAGGGTTTAGGTTTTAGGGTTTAGCATTTAGGGTTTAGAATTTCTAGGGTTTTTAGATTAATTCTAGCTTTCCCCTCGGATTAGCAATCAAGCTTTAGGGTTTAGGGTTTAGATTTTAGGGTTTTAGAATGTAGCTTTTCCCTCGGATTAGCAATCAAGCTCTAGGGTTTAGGGTTTAGGGTTTTAGAATGTAGCCGTTAGGCTAACCCTACGACTTCAAACCCTAAACCCTAAAGCGTACCGTATACATCCGTCCCCCTACTACATCCCGCTCTAGGGTTTAGGGTTTGAAGGTCGAGGGTTAGCTGATAGGCTAACCCTCGGGCTTCAAACCATAAACCCTAGAGTGGGAACCTTCATCCTTTTTAGCATTTTAGGGTTTAGGGTTTTTAGGTTTTAGATTTTAGGGTTTAGGGTTTAGATTTTAGGGTTTTAGAATGTAGCTTTCCCCTCGGATTAGCAATCAAGCTCTAGGGTTTAGGGTTTAGGGTTTTAGAATGTAGCCGTTAGGCTAACCCTACGACTTCAAACCCTAAACCCTAAAGCGTACCGTATACATCCGTCCCCCTACTATAACCCTCGACCTTCAAACCCTAAACCCTAGAGTGGGAACCTTCATCCTTTTTAGCATTTTAGGGTTTAGGGTTTTTAGGGTTTAGATTTTAGGGTTTTAGAATGTAGCTTTCCCCTCGGATTAGCAATCAAGCTTTAGGGTTTAGGGTTTTAGAATGTAGCCGTTAGGCTAACCCTACGACTTCAAACCCTAAACCCTAAAGCGTACCGTATACATCCGTCCCCCTACTACATCCCGCTCTAGGGTTTAGGGTTTGAAGGTCGAGGCTAACCCTCGGGCTTCAAACCCTAAACCCTAGAGTGGGAACCCTCATCTTTTTTAGCATTTTAGGGTTTAGCATTTAGGTTTTAGAATTTCTAGGGTTTTTAGTTCATGTGGTGAAAATGTGACTAGGAAGAAATCTGAGAGGGTGTTAAAGATGAAGCTTGGAAAGGATGTCATAACAAAGGATGGGAAAGGGTTGGAGAAGGAGAATCCAGTTGAGTTGAAGTAATTGTAATTTCAAACATTTCGTATCACTGTGAAACTTATCATGTACTTTTTATATATTGTCACTACTCGTCTAAACAATATTAGAATCTGCAGTAACATATGATAACTGATAATGTTTTAGCTGGTTATTTTTGTTATATGTATGCTGCAATGAAGTAATTAGAAAGTACTTTGTCTAAATAACTAGTTGATTGTTGGTTTATTTGCTTTTATTCTTCAAAAATGTTTTAACAAGTTATGGTTAAAATCTCTTAGTGATTATGTGCCAATCCTTTGGTGATTAATTGCTAATCCCTTGGTGATATCAGTCATATGATAATTAGAATGTAGTAATTAAATCTCTTTGTGATTAAGTCCCAATCCCATGGGGATTATTTGTTTTTGTTCTTTGTAAATTTTTTTAGCCAGTTATGGTTAAAATCTTTTAGTGATTATATGCCAATCCCTTGGTGATTATGTGCCAATCCCTTGGTGATATCAATTATATGGTAATTAGAATGTAATAACTGAATCTCTTTGTGATTAAGTCCCAATCCCATGGGGATTATTTGTTTTTGTTCTTTGTAAATTTTTTTAGCCAGTTATGGTTAAAATCATTTAGTGATTATATTCCAATCCCTTGGTGATTATGTGCCAATCCCATGGGGATTAACTGTTAAAATACACAAACAGAAATTTTTTAACCAGTTACGTTTAAAATCTCTCAGTGATTAATGGCCAATCCCTTGGTGATTAAAGTGTTAAAATACACAAACAGATGTGTTTGTCATCTTTGTTAATTTCTTTGGGTTTGTAATTGCTTTAAAAACAACTGAATAAGCAAAAACACACTATGGGAACACACTTGATAATCACCAAATCATTAAAAATAAAGAATTACAGATTAAGCAAATATGTATTTCACCAACTGTAACAATTTTGTATCAAACTAAGTTTCAACAAAGAATAAAATAAAACATTCACCTGTCTATGAAGTTAAGTTTTCAGAAAGGTAACAAAAAGTAACATTAAATTACTAATCAATAGGGCAAACCAACCAAGTAAATTTCTTAAAAACTCAGCCCCTTGCTTTACTAATTGAGGATTTGAGTTGTTATATGGAGTCTTGACAAAGTTGATTATTTGAGTAGCTTTACAAACTGAAATAACTAATGGCTTCGTTCCTGCCCTTTTCTCTATTAATGTGTACAAGGGATATGCTAGTTTTATAGGTAATACAATGACAATGGTAAATGGTTTATTGATAATTGAAAACACTACATACCCAGGCTTCCTTGTTGTAATCTTCCAATTGTTTTAGCTAAAATAGCAATCTGGTCCCATAGCTATCAGTAAGGAATATTCATTTGCACATAAACTTTTAAGTGCATATAAGGGATTCATTTGTGGCCATTAGATTAATGAGATCTATGGTCCAGATTTAATGCTATCATCCTTATAAAAATATACATGGAGGGGCTTTTTGGTCATTTTGCAAAAGGAAAACAAATCACATGCACCCTTCCTTCCAGATCTCTCCCACCTCTTTTCATTTTCCCAGCCGACTAAAACACACACACATATACACACACACACACACACACACTCCATCTCTTGCTCTCTCATCTCCGGCACGACCACTATCTCCGACCACCACCAAGGGCGGAACCCTTACTGACGGAACATACACACCCATCATTCTCTCTGTCATTCTCTCCCCGACGATTTTAACCTTAATATTCTCTAACTTATTATAAAGTTCCTCACACGATGGTTTAACCCACGAGCGTAAAATAACAAGTCAAGTATGAACTAGATTGGACTAGTATTACTTTAAATACAAATGCAAGAGTATAAGTAAAGTAATAAAGACTTAAAGCAATATTTAAACCAGTAAATATATGGTGGAACACAAATGTAATTTTCAAGTGTATTTTATTTATTGATGTTAAACAAAATACAAGATTGTTGCGGAACCTAGATATTACAAGTATGTAACTATCTAAACAATCTTTGAATTACAAGTATGTAACTATCTAAACAATCTTTGAATTACAAGTGATCTATACTTGCTAAATAATCTCCTTGGATCGATATACTTAAAGTTGTGAAGTATAACTATTATGATCGAGAGTATTTTAGCAAGTTCACCAAATTGCAAAAAAGTAATTTGTACGAGGTATGTGACTTTGTATTTATCGGCAAATAAATTCAATAGTGAATTTATTATGCCGTACAAATATGGTTGCATGCATTTAAGGCAACTACTTTAATTCCTTAAATGCATTGGTTAAAGTACAAGGATAAAGTCATATTGATGTGACTTGTTATCCTTTTAACCAACCACCTATACACACGTATTGTACTTTTATCAATAGACAAATGTGTTGTCCGAGTAAAAGCGTGTAAATGCATAAAGTCAATTCCTCGTAATCAGTGTTCAGACTTGTAAGGTCTAGAACACTGATAAAGCTCCAGTTAGGAGATCTGGTAAGACTGTCAGTGGGCTCCACTGCTTGTCAGTCTTCTATCTTCAAACTTCAGTCTTTGACTTCAATGAGAATGTCTTCAGTAGAAACGATCTTGACTGGAGTGAAGTCCAGTGAGTTAATCTGGTGGATTCCAGATTCCTGTACAAGTAAACAGCTCACTGGTCTTCTATTATTTCTGGACAAATCTTCAGTGCCGTTCCAGTCTTCAAGTCTGGAGTGGGTCCAACAAATCTGGACCTAACAAATTCCCCTTATTTGTTCAGAAATAATGCAAGGTTTTTCAAGCTTCTATCTATACAATTGTATGCTTGAAAGACACTTGAATTTGACTAAGTCTAAAAATTTAAGTTGCTGGAAAACACTTTATAGATCATCAGTGTTCCAGTATTTAATCTTTTAGTTCTAAATTAGACTTAATCTGATCACTTACTTGTGAATCAAAATATGTAACTATATTTACAGCCATCAACAGAAAATAAGTTACATATTTGGGAAATAAATACAATACAAGTAAGTAAATAAAAAGTCAGGCCCTTCTCTTTGAAGTTTGTCCTTGTGCATCTTCAGTGGCCTTTCTTTTTGGTGAAGGTGAAGCTTCTGGAGAGCGCATACCCAAAACAGTTTCCATTTGTTGCTTCCTCTTCCAGACCTTCTCAATCCTTTTCAAAAATGCTTTGACATCTGGGGATATATCAGATTTCCCCCTGAATGTCAAGCCAATCTCCTTCAGTTCAGTCCATCCAAAAGCTTGGACTGAAGTGTTCTTCCTTTCATCCACGAAGTTACCTTCCCTGGTCAACTTCACTTGGAACTTAGACATGCCCTCATGATTTTCAGCAAGCATGATCTCAGCATCAATGATTTTTCTGACATCAGCCCTGAACTTCATCATTTCTTCATACTTGGCTTTTTGCCTTGCAATCTGGATCATATCTTCAGTTTCCCTTGACACCTTTACTTGTTCAACAACTCTTTGAATTTCAGCCCTATTGATTTTCTTGGAAATGTCCAAAGGAATGAAGGTACTGAGATCTGCGTCTCTGGCGGCCTTGGTTTGTCTGGCAGGTGCCTTGGGCAAACCTTTAATCTTCCTTCTATACTCATTCTCCATAGCCGCAACATTCTTCCTAACCTGTTTCTGGAGGTTTACCAACTCCTCCTTTCTCTGAGCAATAAGATCCAGTATGCTTACCCCATACGTTTCAGAATCATACATCTGTTCCTCTTGTGCATACAAGGATCGAATATGAACGTCATCCAAAACATCCAGACACTGATGAACTCTGGGATCCTCCTTCATCTTTTTATATACATCAATATGAATTCCCAGTCTTCCAACATTGTAAGAATCCAGAGTCCCATGACTGGCCATTTCCATCTTATGAGCAAGCAGATCATCTTTTGATTTTTCTTCCAGATTTCAATCATGATGCATTCTTGCTCCAATCTCTTAGACTTGGCTTCATCAGCAGATGCAAATTTCTCAACTTCTTCAATTTCACCTCCAGACACCACGTGCTTTCTTCTGACCTTTTTCAGTGTGGTTGGGATGTCTGGGAAGGCTTCAAATTGTGGCTCACTGGCATCAGTACCAGCATCTTCTTTTTCCTGCACAATGGCTTCAGTGCCAAGTGCCTTTTCGATTGCACTGGCAACCACTTCTTTCTTCTTTTCAACAACCTGTACATTCTTTTCAGACTTTTCCCCCTTGGAATGATCACCAGTTCTTGACTTGAGATCATTCCACAATTGTTCAAGCATGTGACGGTCTAATGACCCAAATGTTCTGCCTGCCACTGGAGTTGTGATATTCATAGTACTCCTCAAAGCAGTCACTTCCTTCTTAATAATCTGAAGTTCTTGAGGCAAGTGTTTTGGCATTTCAGTATTGATCATGTTGACCACCTGGGGCAATAACCCATCTTGAATATTTCTAAGTATTGACCCAGAAATTTCTGCAGTTATTTCTTTCAGCATCTCACCTCTAAATTTTCTGGTACATGCATCACTGATGTTGCTGATGACAGAATTCTGGTCAAGGCTTGGTCTGCTTTCTAGATTGCCAATTCTGGTGGTCAACTTCTGAATCTCTTCTGTTAGACCTGCCAGTGGTTGAGCAAATTCAGCCTTCACTGCAGTCTGAATAGAAGTCACTAGCTTTTCCTCCAAGCCCTGGACTGCCACTTTGAAGTTTTCAGAGTTTTGATTGGTGGCCTGTACAAGCTCATTCAACTTCTCAAAAACAAGTTTTTCATTACCAGCAAAGAGGTTCATTTCTGATGCAAGATTATTTGATAAAAGAGATTTAAAATCAAAAACAACCTGAGAAGATGAATGGAGTGATCTCTCCAGGTCCGCCACCTTATTTAAAAGGCCTTGGACCTCGGTGGAAGAAGAAGTGGAGAGACCACCAGGAGGAGTAAGTTCAGATTCCATTCTGAGCACCAATGGAACTTGTGTCTGGACTGCTTCAGTAGATGTTTCAGTTGTTGTAACAGTCGAGTCCAGCACACGAGAGAGGTCCAGTGGTGCTTCAAGTGGGGGTTGATTTTGTGAAATTTGAAGTGAGGGTGGATTGAAATAAGGAGTGTTTTGCGATATTGAAAGTGGTGGTGGTGGTGGTGCAACCAATGAGTCTGGTGGTGGTGGCATTTCAGTAGAGACAAGTGATGGGGTGACTGAAGCAATAACAGAAGTAACAACATTTTCTACTTCATCACCTAGAAAATTCATATTGACATCAAACATATTACCTTCAGACATTGGGGAATCTACCTCATCCCAATCTGGAGCCGTCCCAACTGTCTGATCATCCACTTCTCTATTTAAATCCAACTGAGCATCTTGCTCACCAGTCACCTGCTCATCATCCTGTACAACATTTTCCTCCTGCTCAACATTTTGTACTTGCTCAACAATAAGAGACCTATCTTCATTCATGATATCACCAGCCGAAGAATGAGAGACTGGAATCACTAGAGGTGAGGCTCCAGTAACGCCAGTTTGTTCAAGAGAGGCTACTTGTATGTTCTCTCTTAAGACATCTCCAGACTCCTGTTGGGAGGAATCTGGATGGCTCGATTCGGCTCTATTAGGATTGACCTGAACTCCATCCTTCCTAAGACGTCTGGAAGTTCTAGGTCGAGTGGGGAGTTCTTGAGGTACAACAATTTTAGTCTGCTGAGAGTCAGGAGCCACCAGGGTTACTGGTGGCACTATTTCAGCATTGAGGACTCCAGAGGGTCCTTCACCAATTTGGTTCCCACCTGGAGCCTCTTCTGGCTCATCTGGTGATGATGCGTCGGGTGCATCATTTCTAAAATGGTGTAGTATATTTACAGGAATATCAACCTCACCAGTTTGTGATTTTAATGAAGTCAGCTCCCTCATATATTCACACACACAAAAATAGTCTGAATCGTAATCATACTGATTACCTAGAGCTCTTTTAAAAACAAGTGACAGAAAACGAATATATGGTATATGAGGTTTTCTACCTTTCACTTTCAAACGCTCAACAAGGTCATCGAAGAAAATCTGAGCAAAATCGACCCTGTATCCATACCATAGGCAGTAAGCAATCTGGAGTTGCATTTGATTTATCTGGTCCAACCCTCCAGAACTGCCACCTAGTCACTCAACAATATGAGTAAAGAAGTATCTCCATGAGTCTGTAAGTTTGCTCATGTAGATAGTGCCTTTTCTTTGCAACTAACCATGTTCATCAAGAATGTCAGTATGCCCCATCTGCCTGCACACATCCCTGTAATTTAAACCAGTAGGGAGTGTAATGGCCATCTCGTTTTCAGCCATGTAATTCAACCTAAGAGCATCTCTGAGAGAGTCCACAGAAAGAGTGAAGGCCCTGGTGCCTTGATTGAGTGTATAATGGATGGAGTCATCTCTGTCATTATATGTTGCTGTGTACCAGAATTCACACAGGTATTCATGGTATATCTTTCCTGGATTTAGAGTAAGCGCACCATATAATGGACAGCCTAGAAAGAAAGCAGTTATTCGTCCAATAAGAGAAGTGGGTTCATGAGTGGTGCTAGAAAGTTTTGCCATCCAGTTGTTCATATTAATTCTGATTGCCTCCGCCTTTAAAGTGATGTGTGGGGCTTTTTTAACGTCGGCCGGAGGATCATATTTGGCGGCAAGTAGATTTTTATTCGAATTTGTTTGTCTGGGTGCCATTGAATATGATATAAAAATGAAAAGGAAGATGAAATTAGGGATTTATGAAGATTTGATGAATTGAATATGAGAGAGATTGATGATTGGAAATTTAATGAAAAAGAAGTAAATGAAGGAATTTGAAGAATTGGGAGTAAATGATTTTCGAAGTAAATGAAAATGAAAGGGAATGAGGGTATTTATATAAGAGAGAGAGTGTGGAACTCAAACGATTATTTTTGAATTTATCAAATGTAATTTTGATCGGATTTTGAAATCCGCATTAAATACATCACATCACACATAAATGTGTGACGGTTTACAGCCACAAACATTACCCACTAGTTCCTTTTGTCTTCCCAAGGTAAAAAGTTCCATCATTAGGTTTGAGAAATTACATGCCACGTAGGATAATAAGATAAATATCTTTTCAAAGAGTTTGCATACGTGGCACGCACAAAGACCAAGTATTAAAAAATTATGACTGACATACCATGACTCATTTCAGTGCATTTAGAGGTTGACTGGACACTCCAGTATCACTGGTGGATTAGGCTAGTGATGCATGCACTGATGGTATACTGGAGGGACACTCCAGTAAAGTACCAACGAAAACCATTTGAAAGACTGGCAACCTCAAACATGCACATCAACTAATACAGATAAGTGAGAGGGACACATTTACAAGGAGACAGAAGTTACCTCAAACATGCACTTCAACCTATCTAAGTACCAGTGAGAGGGACACATTTACAAGGTACCAGTGATATTTTCCAGAAAATTTTGTCCAGTGAGAAAATAAATTAATAAATTCCCCCTGAAGTTAAAACATTTTAAGGACAAGAAAATATATGGCCTGAGTCTTCCTCCTGGAATGTTGATCCAGAAATCTATTAATGCAAAGATAGTACACAAAGGCATTCGATATCTAAGCAGTCATAGATGTATAAATCTTTAAATCAAGGATCCCTGATAGTACACAAAGGCGTTCAATACCAAGGTTCCAGATTTAAGGGTTTAACATTCCCAACTCACCAACAAGATATTCAAATGTTTTTACATCCAGTGGTTTAGTAAAAATGTCATCGAGTTGTTTGTCAGTGGGAATAAAATGGAGTTCAATGTTACCTTTCATAATATTGTCACGAATGAAGTTATACCTGAGATCGATGTGCTTTGTCTTTGAGTGCATGACTGGATTGTTTGAGATAGCAATGGCACTGGTATTATCACAAAATATAGGAGTTTTCGAATATTTAATACCATAATCAAGCAACTGGTTCTTCATCCAGAGTATCTGAGCATAACAACTGGCTGCAGACACGTATTCGGCTTCAGCAGTGGACAATGAAACTGAAGTTTGCTTCTTACTGGTCCAGCTGACCAGTTTGCCACCAAGGAAATGACATCCACCAGTAGTGGATTTCCTGTCTATCTTATAACCTGCATGATCTGAATCTGAATAACCCATTAGATCTATGCCTGAGCCTTTGGGATACCAAAGACCCAAAATGGGGACACCCTTAAGGTATTTCAGTATGCGCTTTACAACAAGCATATGAGATTCTTTTGGATTAGATTGATATCTGGCACATAAACATGTTGAAAACATTATGTCTGGTCTACTGACAGTTAAATACATCAGTGAACCAATCATGGCTCTATAGACAGTGATGTTCACTGGTTTTCCATCAGGATCTGAGTCCAGCGTCAGTGGTGTAGAAATTGGAGTGGGTTTTGATGGTAAAGAGTTCATATCATATTTCTTTAAAAGATTTCTAACATATTTTTCCTGATTAATAAAAATACCATCTTTGGTTTGTTTAATCTGGAGTCCTAGAAAATATGTTAATTCAACCATTAAACTCATTTCATGCACATGTTTTCATCAGTAGACCCAAAAATAATATCATCAACATAAATTTGTATCAGCAGAATATTACCTTTTTCACGAAGAATAAATAAGGTATTGTAAATTGCACCTCTTTTAAAACCATTTTTCAATAAGTGTCTAGTCAGAGTATCATACCAGGCATGTGGGGCTTGTCTGAGACCATAAAGAGCTTTGTCCAGACGATATACTCAGTGAGGATGCTTTTCATCAACGAAACCTGGTGGTTGTCTAACATACACTTCTTCTTCTAATTTTCCATTCAAAAAGGCACTCTTTACATCCATCTGGTAGACCTTGAATTGATGATGAGCAGCGAATGCTAAGAATATTCTGATCGCTTCAAGTCTAGCCACTGGAGCAAATGATTCATCAAAATCAACATCTGACTGGCAGTACCCTTGTGCTACCAGTCTGGCCTTATTTCTGATTACGTGGCCATCTTCATCTACCTTGTTCCTGAAGACCCATCTTGTTCCAATTGGTTCTTTCTTTCCAACTGGGAAAGGGACCAGGTACCAAACCTTGTTCCTTTCAAACTGGTGAAGCTCTTCTTGCATAGCAGTCACCCAGCTTGGATCTTCCATAGCCTCATCAATCTTCTTAGGTTCTATCAATGATAGGAAACTAACATATAAGCATTGATTACTGGAGGCTCTTCTGGTCTGAACCCCTCTACTGGAGTTACCTATGATCTGATCGATAGGATGAGCTTTTGTCCATCTGGAGTATTGACCAGGATTGTTACTGACAACAATATCAGTGCAAGAGTTCAATTGAGTTTCAGGATTAGGATCCTGCCAGACTATTTCAACATCTTCATCTGAATCAGTAAGATCATGATTTGCATCATGAAATTCTTCATTTGAAGGCATTTCTTGAAGTACTGGTTCAGTTTAGAATTCTTCATTTGAAGACATTTCTGGTATAATTTCAACTGATACTGATACTGGGGGAGTAGTACGAACATCTGATCCAATAACAAGTTCAGAGGGTAGTTTGAAACTTATTGAAGGATAGAAAGGTGTACTACTGGGGGTTTTCTTCTTTTGAGCTGGTTCCAAGTCAGAATGACTGGAAACTTCTTCAGGTGAATCTTTGCAGTTGATGGGATCAGATTCACAGAAGATAATTGGATTTTCTGGGGGAGAATCAAGGACTGGCTTTCTATTAATTGCATTATTCAATTCATCAAATGTAACGTGTATTGACTCATGGACCTTCTCCAGTCTCTTGTTGTAGACTCTGAAGGCCTTGCGAATGGCTGAATAGCCTAAGAAATACCCTTCATCAGCTTTAGCATCGAATTTTCCTAACTGACTGGAGTCGTTCAGAATGTACAATGGACATCCAAAAACGTGAAAATAACCAATATTTGGTTTTCTATTTCTTAAGACTTCATAGGCTATCTTCTTGTGTCTTTTGATGTAAACAGACCTGTTCTGGGTGTGGCAAGCAGTAGCAATTGCTTCAGCCCAGAAACTGGTAGGAAGACCAGATTCAGCCAACATACTCCTGGAAACTTCTATCAGCGTTCGATTCTTTCTTTCTACAACTCCATTCTGTTCTGGAGTTCTTGCTGAGAAAAAGTTCTGGGAGATGCCAGTGTTAGTACAGAATTACTCCAGAGTTGCATTCTGGAATTCTGTTCCATTGTCACTTCTTAACTGACACACCTTTCGCTTATGCTTGAGTTCAATCTGCTTGATAAGAGTGATGATTTTAGCAGCAGCTTCACTTTTAGACCTGAGAAAGATCATTCAACAATATCTGGAGAATTCATCTACGATCACTAAGGTGTATCTTATACCAGCACAATTCTGAACATTCACTGGACCAAAAAGATCCATATGAAGCATGTGAAGTGGTTCAGTTATGCTAAAGTTCTGTCTGGTCTTGAAACTGGCATGTTTCTGCTTTCCCATCTCACATCCTGGACATGGCCTTTCCTTTTTGAAGGAAGCTGAAGGTATCCCATCTGCCAGTTGTTTTCTAGACAACTTGTTAATATTTTTGAAATTTAAATGGGATAACCTTTTATGCCATAACCAGTTTGTGTCTTCATCAGCTTGAGTATAGAAACACTGCTCTGATGGAGAGCTTTCCATATCCATCACATATACATTCCCTCTTCTGGGAGCAATCAATACCACCTTCCAGTCTTTGTTGAATACAATGCCCTGAGCAATATTGAACAATACTTGATAGCCATCATCACACAGTTGGCTCACACTGATTAGGTTATATTTCAAACCATTCACATAAGCCACTCGTCTGAATTTGACTTGTCCATTGTTCAGAACACCATACCCCTCAGTTTTTCCACAACCATCATTTTCAAAAGTAATGGAGGGTCCATCAGAAATTATGAACTCCTCCAGCAGGGTCTTACATCCGGTCATTGTCCTGCCAGCTGCATTGTCAAGATACCAGATAAACTTCTTTCGATCGCCCTGCACATCCACCAGATATATCAGTTAGATTTGGGAACCCATCGACTGATGGGTTCACTGGATCCTCCCTTATGGATCCCTGGGGGTATCTGGTTAAGTTCACTTTCTTCAACAGTAGTTTTTGTAGAAAACACTACTGGAGTTGATAGTTTAGAAACCTTTTTCTTTTTCTCAATTGAAGGAATATTTTTATCTTTCTTAGAAAAAGGTTTGGGATTTTGTTTAGGGCCAGATGAAGTACCCTCAAAGTTGTTCAGTCTTGCATTACAGCTTTGAACTTGACGAGCCAATAGTTGAAACTGGCTCTCCAACCTTAACAAAATAGATTCTTCAGATGACTGGACCTTAGGCTTAGGGAGGGAACTGATCTTTTTCTCTTGAACCTGGGGTTCTTTAGAAGCAGTCATCTGGAATGCTCCAGTTTTAACCTCTGGAAGTTGAGCTGGTATAATACAAGTTTTTGGGGTAGAAGGTTCATCATAAATGG
Source organism: Erigeron breviscapus (assembly GCA_034093135.1). Taxonomy (NCBI): domain Eukaryota; kingdom Viridiplantae; phylum Streptophyta; class Magnoliopsida; order Asterales; family Asteraceae; genus Erigeron; species Erigeron breviscapus. Next base: position 423,392 of record CM067174.1, read on the forward strand.
TACTTGGTCTAACCTCCTCTGGTAACCGGTCAATAACTGGTATTAATGCTGCAATATGAGTATTTCCATCCAGATAAGCACGTTTTTGGGATGGAAATTGGTTTATTCCAGCATCATATGGCTTTCTTGTTTCTAGCCATGATTTAATGACCTGTTTTTCTTTTTGCAAAATCATTTCCAAGTCATGTTTTTCTTGAACCAGTTGTTCAGTTACCAAAACTTGTGCTTGAAATGCCAGTTCAATATCTTGAAGTTCTTTTAATTTTGATTTTAAAGCAACGATTTCAGAGGAATCTGTTTCTAAGCCATTAAGACTGTCAAATCTAACAGTTTCCACAAAAATTAAATCAGAATTTAGAGCTTCAGCAATGTCCAATTTTAATTCAGGATCGGTTTCATTATCGTACTCACTAACCTTTTTTATAACAATGTCCACCCATCGACCAGATGTGACATCATCCTTCACCAGATGCTCTTGATCTGCCAGAGCCATAAAGCAACAATCTCTTTCCTCTTCCTCATCAACTGATGAATCATCTGAGGGAACCCATGCTTCTTCAGTGGTTGCTATCATGCATTTATTATTTTCTATTTGTTTAGACATGAGAGCAATTTGAGCCTTAAGCTTTTTGTACTTGGACTTATAGCTATCATCAGGCTTGTTATAAGAAGTACATGGACCAGACTGAGAGACAAACTGAATGGACTTGCACTCCTTCATGAAATGACCTTTTCTGCCACACTTAAAGCATGTCAGATTGGTCTTGTCAGTAGAGGAACCGGGTGCATGTTGTCCAGTGGGCCTATTTGCTCTTTGATTTAAAACGATTAAATGTTTTAGCAATCATTGCAACCAGGTCATCACTGTCAGTTTCATCACAGTCTGGAGAGATATCATTAGTGACTCCAGAATCCATTAGTTCAGACATCATCTTCTTCATAGAAAATACATTCTCGGAAGATATTAATGCAGCACAAGGTGGTTCAGTATTACTGACCAATGTGGAACTACTGGAAGCATGATTTAAAGCATCTTTTTCAGCCTCAATCCTCTGGGCTTGATTCTCTTCAGTGAATCTGAAGGCTCCATACAATGTTGACAGAGTATGGGAGTGCAAGGTTTTACCTTGTCTCAAGACCAGAATCATGTGAGACCATTTAGTGGGAAGAATATCACAAATTTCTCCAAAAGTATATCCTTGTCTTTCTCAACCCCCAATCCTCTTAACTGGTTTATAATGCTCATAAATCTAGTGTAAGTACCAGTTAGAGACTCATTGGGGAGAGCAAAAAATGACTCATACTTTTTGTTTAGGGAGACCTTTCTGGTAACAACAGTGTCATCACCTCCCTCATGCTGGTTCACCAGTTCATCCCACATGGTTTTAGCACTGGGATAGAGAACTAGTGTGGGAATTAGGGTTTCTGGAACAGCCCCGAGGATCATGTTTTTAAGGATGGTATCAAGATTTACCAATATCCTCTCCTCTTCGGACCAGTGTTCCTCCCTCTTTTCCCTTCCACTTCTTGATCCAGTTGGGTCAAGGAGTGCATTGATAGGAAGTCTAGGCACATAGGGTCCTTCATTTAAAATTTTCATCATATTCCTTTCAATACCAGTAACATGTAATATCATCCTAGCTTTCCACGTACCAAATTCATCACTGCTCCCATTGAATTTAGGAACAAGATTATTCGAGTAGTGCACATGTACATGTGGAGAAGCAGGGGGAGGAGGAGGTGGAGGATTATTATTGACAACGGGTGGTGGTTCATTAAAATTAGGTTCAGGATTACCTTGTGTATTTTCTAGGTTGGCCATTGTGAAACAGATCTAGGCAAGTATATTAGCCTTCTTCTCTGATACCAATTGTAAAGTCCCTCACACGATGGTTTAACCCACGAGTGTAAAATAACAAGTCAAGTATGAACTAGATTGGACTAGTATTACTTTAAAGGGTTAAGTGCACGGAAATGTAATCAACTAAGGCCGAAAAGTTATTGTGTACATGAACTTACAAAAGGTTTATTGTATACATGAACCCTGCTATTTTTCTATTGTATACCGAAACCGGCTAAAGTCTTGATGTGGGCCGGTTAAGTGCATGAAAATGTAATAAACTATGCCCAAAAAGTTATTGTGTGCATGAACTTACAAAAAGTTATTGTGTGCATGAACTTACAAAACTTCTATTATTGTGTGCGGTGGTTTGACATCGTTTTTCATCAGTGATTGTGTTTGTTATTCATTTATTTCACATCATCATCATCAAGATATGGAGATCCGATTTTATTTTTTTTAAAATTCTTATGGTTGTAAATTCTGATGAATGTGTGTAGTTAGAACTAGTTTTTTGACCCCAGGGGGACGTTGTCCGGGATCGACACTGCGTCATGCAAGCATTTATACATACAACGGTACCTAAAAGTTTGGAAACTTAAAATTTACTATAGTTTAGTTAGAAACCTTAATGTAAGAGATAGAGAGTAAAGAAAAAAAAGATTTGATGATTAAAGTTAGAAACCCAAAGTTAATTGATAAAAATTAAAAACTTTAAAACTAAACTATAATTAAGTTTGTATACAAAAAGTTAGACTAAAGTTAAAAAACCAATAAGTTAAGTGGTACAAATAAGTTAAAAACGTTAAAATAAGAGATAGAAAGTAGAAAAAAAATTTAAAAAAATTGATGATTAAAGTTAAAATCCAAAGTTAATTGATAAAAATTAAAAACTTTAAAAGTAAGTTAAGTGATAAAAATAAGAAACTATAAAAATATACAATCGTAAAAAAAAAAAAAAAAAAAAAAAAAAAAAAATAAAAAAAAATCTAAAACTGCAGAAAATGACAAAATAAGAATAAGACAAAATTGCTGACGTCATGCTGACGTCAGCAGTTTTGTCTTGTATTGACAAGGGTTACCGGCTAAGGGAATAGCAGGTAAAACGTGTTTTCTATAACCTTTTTTTAAGAGTTCATGTATACAATAAACCTTTTGTAAGTTCATGTATACAATAACTTTTCGGCCTTAGTTGATTACATTTCCGTGCACTTAACCCTACTTTAAATACAAATGCAAGAGTATAAGTAAAGTAATAAAGACTTAAAGCAATATTTAAACAAGTAAATAAATGGTGGAACACAAATGTAATTTTCAAGTGTATTTTATTTATTGATGTTAAACAAAATACAAGATTGTTGCGGAACCTAGATATTACAAGTATGTAACTATCTAAACAATCTTTGAATTACAAGTGATCTATACTTGCTAAATAATCTCCTTGGATCGATATACTTAAAGTTGTGAAGTATAACTATTATGATCGAGAGTATTTTAGCAAGTTCACCAAATTGCAAAAAAGTAACTTGTACGAGGTATGTGACTTTGTATTTATAGGCAAATAAATTCAACATTGAATTTATTATGCCGTACAAATATGGTTGCATGCATTTAAGGCAACTACTTTAATTCCTTAAATGCATTGGTTAAAGTACAAGGATAAAGTCATATTGATGTGACTTGTTATCCTTTTAACCAACCACCTTTACACACGTATTGTATTTTTATCAATAGACAAATGGGTTGTCCGGGTAAAAGAGTGTAAAGGCATAAAGTCAATTCCTCGTAATCAGCGTTCAGACTTGTAAGGTCTAGAACACTAATAAAGCTCCAGTCAGGAGATCTGGTAAGACTGTCAGTGGGCTCCACTACTTGTCAGTCTTCTATCTTCAAACTTCAGTCTTTGACTTCAGTGAGAATGTCTTCAGTAGAAACGATCTTGACCGGAGTGAAGTCCAGTGAGCTAATCTGGTGGATTCCAGATTCCTGTACAAGTAAACAGCTCACTGGTCTTCTATTATTTCTGGACAAATCTTCAGTGCCGCTCCAGTCTTCAAGTCTGGAGTGGGTCCAGTAAATCTGGACCTAACACTTATATCTGTATGTGTATCTATATACATGTGTATCTGTATCTGTATACATCCTACAACTTCAAACCCTAAACCCTAAAGCGTACCGTATACATCCGTCCCCCTCCTGTAGGCTTTAGCATTTTAGGGTTTTAGCATGTATCTTTCCCCTCGGATTAGCAATTAAGCTTTAGGGTTTAGGGTTTGAAGTTGTAGGGTTAGCCGTTAGGCTAACCCTAGGACTTCAAACCCTAAACCCTAAAGCGTACCGTATACATCCGTCCCCCTCCTGTAGGCTTTAGCATTTTAGGGTTTAGCATTTAGGGTTTTTAGCATGTATCTTTCCCCTCGGATTAGCAATTAAGCTTTAGGGTTTAGGGTTTGAAGTCGTAGGGTTAGCCTGGCTAACCCTACGACTTCAAACCCTAAACCCTAAAGCGTACCGTATACATCCGTCCCCCTCCTGTAGGCTTTAGCATTTTAGGGTTTAGCATTTAGGGTTTTTAGCATGTATCTTTCCCCTCGGATTAGCAATTAAAATTTAGGGTTTGAAGTTGTAGGGTTAGCCGTTAGGCTAACCCTACGACTTCAAACCCTAAACCCTAAAGCGTACCGTATACATCCGTCCCCCTCCTGTAGGCTTTAGCATTTTAGGGTTTAGCATTTAGGGTTTTAACATGTATCTTTACCCTCGGATTAGCAATTAAGCTTTAGGGTTTAGGGTTTGAAGTTGTAGGGTTAGCCGTTAGGCTAACCCTACGACTTCAAACCCTAAACCCTAAAGCGTACCGTATACATCCGTCCCCCTCCTGTAGGCTTTAGCATTTTAGGGTTTAGCATTTAGGGTTTAGATTTGGTTTAGTAGGGTTTTTAGCATGTATCTTTCCCCTCGGATTAGCAATTAAGCTTTAGGGTTTAGGGTTTGAAGTTGTAGGGTTAGCCGTTAGGCTAACCCTACGACTTCAAACCCTAAACCCTTAAAGCGTACCGTATACATCCGTCCCCCTCCTGTAGGCTTTAGCATTTTAGGGTTTAGCATTTAGGGTTTTTAGCATGTATCTTTCCCCTCGGATTAGCAATTAAGCTTTAGGGTTTAGGGTTTGAAGTTGTAGGGTTTGTGTAGGCTTTAGCATTTAGGGTTTAGCATTTAGGGTTTTTAGCATGTATCTTTCCCCTCGGATTAGCAATTAAGCTTTAGGGTTTAGGGTTTGAAGTTGTAGGGTTAGCCGTTAGGCATTCTAGAAAAAAGAGAAAAATTGTTTGCAAAAAGTGTGGAGGTGCCAACCACAATCAAAGGACTTGCGAAAGACAAGCAAAGAAACAAAAAGAAGCTGAAGGAAAGTCTGATCAGCAGCCTTGAAGAATTTAATGTTACTTTTTTTTAACTTCCGAAAACTTGAGTTCATAAACGGTTGGATGTTTTATTATATTCTTTCTTTAAACTTAGACAAATGTTAGGGTTGGTGAAATACATATTTGGTTAATCTGTAACTGGTTATTTTAGTGATTTGTTGATTATCAAGTGTGTTCCCATAGTGTATTTTTGTTTATTCAGTTGTTTTTAAAGCAATTACAAACCCTAAGAAAATAACAAAGACGACCAACACATCTGTTTGTGTATTTTAACACTTAATAACCAAGGGATTGGCCATTAATCACTGAGAGATTTTAACCGTAACTGGGTAAAACATCTCTGTTTGTGTATTTTAACAGTTAATCCCCATGGGATTGGCACATAATCCCCATGGGATTGACACATAATCACTAAAAGATTTAAACCATAACTGGCTAAAAATTTACGAAGAACAAAAACAAATAATCCCCATGGGATTGGTACTTAATCACGAAGAGATTCAATTATTACATTCTAATTACCATATGACTGATATCACCATGGGATTGGCACATAATCCCCATGGGATTGACACATAATCACTAAAAGATTTAAACCATAACTGGCTAAAAATTTACGAAGAACAAAAACAAATAATCCCCATGGGATTGGTACTTAATCACGAAGAGATTCAATTATTACATTCGAATTACCATATGACTGATATCACCATGGGATTGGCACATAATCCCCATGGGATTGACACATAATCACTAAAAGATTTTAACCATAACTGGCTAAAAATTTACGAAGAACAAAAACAAATAATCCCCATGGGATTGGTACTTAATCACGAAGAGATTCAATTATTACATTCTAATGTCAATAAAATCACCCAAAGATTATTACCCAATCACCATATGATTTAGTATATAATAAGAGAAAATAATCAAAGAAAATACAAACAAAAAATGCAAACTATATGTATAATTGGTAGATAAAGATCATTTAACATTCACGTTATATCAAAAATACAATAATAGCACCAAGTATCAATTACACAATAACTATCGCAAATTACATTGTTTTGAATCAATTCTTGTGCTACCTCTTCTTCTCTATCTTCACCACCATCTTCTACATGTTCAACTCCATCTAGAAGGAGTATATTTGGGTGATCATATTCATCAAAAAGCTCATCACTTAAACCCTCTTTACATGATAATCTGATGAAAAATATAAAGAATAAATGGGCGAGCACATAATGATACAAGAAAATGCATAACTAGAGTACGAGAATCAACAAATGAGCTATAATAGCCATGATAAATCAGCAAAAAAATGATGTCGAAACAAACCAAGTGCTGGCAAAAAAAAAACAGCAAAAAGTTTTAGTCAAAACAGCCTATTAGCTGAGCAAAAAAAAGGCAACAAACTGCTGTCAAAACAGCCCAAGTGCTGGACAAAAAACTGCTGTCAACCTACTACACATACCAAATGACAACCTACCTAATACATACACATACTACATTGTTACTAATTTTTAAAACTACTATACATATACCAAATGACAACCAACTGCATACATTTACTTCATCTTGGCTAGACTTTTACATATATATTTACACCTGATTATATAATGTATACATACACTATATTCTTACTAGTTTTTAAAGAAAACAACATACATAAAGAGGGTCAAATCTTGCAACTTTGCAAGTTGCACAAAAGGGGCAATTTCATTACAAAGTTGTCACCTAATAAATCAGCATACATATGTAATAACTAATTAAAGAAATGATCTGGCAATTTCTTTTCAAATGGCGAATTTCTTATTAAGTGCTCAACTATATCAGCACTTGAAAGCCTATGTATACATGATATGGCAGATAATATTATGAAAATAACTGATATGTATGTGCATTTACCGAAGTTGTATACATGGACAAGAACATACCAAGAGTAGCTATAATTCCTGCAAATATTATAATGACAACAGGTTGCGTTCGTAGTTTTCCATTAGGGTATTTTAGATGTTAATGCTTTACATCGACCAGTGAGTGAACCGTAGACTACTTGAACTTGTTTTCGATGTGCTCCTGACCAGCTGCAAGGACATTGTCCTGCATATGCAAAAATACCATCATCATTATCTTCTTTATACACACGAGATTACGACATGAAAACTGACTATCACAAAACCTGAGCATGGAAATTCGATGTCCAGTGGGGCAATTGAGTTTCCTTAACTCAGTCATGACACTAGACAAACATAGAAAACCTACAGCAAATAAAGAAGCTAAAGCTTGGGGTTTGGGGGATGCAAAAACGTGCGTAGGTGTGGGGTAGAAGATTTATAAAAAACAAACTTTAATGTATCCGTTAATGCATGTATAGCAGCTTTAAATGCAGTGTAGATTTCTGACCGTGGTCCAGGTCCCATAACAGTCTCACTTCTAGTATTTACAATCTTTCCTTTTTTTTCTTGATGCCATGTGAGGAACAATTGCTAGGATCAACCTCATTGAACCTACATTCAATCCAGGAAAACGGTTGGAATGAAGTAACTATTGATGCCATGTTCCTCGATTGCATTTTACTAGTAGCTCCTGGTGTGTTACATAAGAAACAATAATCTTGTGAAGAGCTTCAAGATGTTGTGCTAATAGCATCTGAAAGCTTCTAGATTAGCATTCTATTTCCATCTGAAAGTTAAATGTTATTATGCTTCAATAGAAATTTTTATGTCAAACCCATAAAGAGAACTTAAGTTTATAAAAAAATAGTTACAAACCAACTTTTAAAAAGAGCAGACTATGCTAATGCACAATGTCGGTGAAGGAATAAATTAAAGCAAACAATTAGTTACCTCTCAGCCACGTTCAACTTTAAACTTCTCTCAAGCATTTTGTCAAACAGTTGGCACACAATTATACTCGTAGGCTTAAAATTCAGTTTTATGTGATATTTTCAACTCAATGAAATCGAATTTATGCTTAATCAATCAATTTTGCACACAATTTCATCCAATTACACATCAAACTCATCCAAATTGAACTGATTTCAACTTAAATTCTCAACAAAACCGATTTATTTTATCACATAAATTCAGAAATATATAAACTTAAGTAGGAATGTAAAATTATAGATTAGTAGGGCATTTATGTGAATTTATCATATATTTCCATGTGCAATGTTCAGTGTAATTTATTTCCACAAATTTGTGAGCTAAATTTCTACAACTCGTTGTGTATGTAGCTTCAATTAGTCGATAATAATTAAACTAAACGTTATAGTGCAAAAGCGATTCATAATGTTTTACGAAATAACATAACCGTCTTTAAAACAGTTTGAGCATCTACGAATTGAATATTACATATAGAAAAACTCGATTTCATTACAAAAAACTTAGCAGATCGAACAAACTAACTGCTTATGGCAAAGAGATAAGATCTTATTATATAAGTTAATAACAAAAGTGTTTAATACTTGGTGAAGGAGTTCGAACAAAATCAATAAATAAGTACCTGACCGCCGACGGCGGCGACGACGACGGAAAGAAGAGCGTCCCAAAGAAAGAGAAAGTGGATCGCCCCCGCCCTGATTGCCGAGACCAGTACAATCAATTAATCCTACCGTTTTACTGTGTGTTTTACGTGTTTTTTAGGAACGATTTCTATTTAATTGCAAAATGTCAAAATTACCCTTTTAGTGTTAATTTTAGATCTAATCTGCACCTTACATGTTAGATGATGCAAGGGCTGCGATCTGTTTCTTTGTGTGCACCAAAAAACCCATGTACAACTCGATATTAAACTAAAAATCCTTCTAAAACTATAAGAATGTGACATGTGGTATCCACTAATTCTCTTTCCTAATTTTGCCCCCTGATTTTTCCACATGTAATCACCCAATCGTTAGAAGAATTTTTAGGCTAATAGTTTAAGAGAATTAATCATTTTCCATAAATAATAAATGTTGGTTTTTTTTCCTTTTTGAACAGATGCATGCACGCTGCTATTGATTTATTTACATTTACATATATAATACATGTTGCAAGTGAGTACGTAAGCTAACAACATATATATGTCTCGAATGTTGATCATAGTTTATAACTTTATATATACATAAATACATGTTGTTTTTTTCCTTTTTGAACAGATGCATGCATGTTACCAGTTGATTTATTTAATTAATTATTTGCATCAAGTAGAGAAGATGGATAAAAATTAAACTCTTAATAACCCAATAATATATCGAATCATTTGTACGGATACTAACGTTTTCCGGCGAGGTGGTGTAAATCCGAACTTTTGCCGAGAAACTTGTAAATCTACGAAAATCGGCGTCTAAGACACCGGTGTTGCTTCTTCTTGACATAACCGGTGTCTCCAATACCGGTTTTAGCTTATGTGGCGTGCCTAAGCCGGTGTCTCAAACACCGGTCTTCCCTTGTTTTTCGCTTTCCTGACTACGTTGGCCTCTTAGACGCCGGCTTTACTCCATTCCAACCAATACCGGTGACTAAGAAACCAGTCTTCTAATTTATTCATCCTAGTTCAATTTATATTATATACACTTGTATAGTATTGAATATTTTTGTTTAAAATTCCGGTGGTAGAGAAAAGGGAGGAAAGAGATGGTGGGCTTAAAGGGGAGGAGAGTATTGAGATGATAAAAAGAAAGGCACAGGGTATCCCCACCAGGAACAGGGCAACCCCACCAGGGTATTAGCGGCGACGTCGCCGCTAATGGTGGGGCCCGACAATCTTTGGAACCATGACTGACCACGCCACTTCCCGAGGTGCCACGTGGCACGTATTAGCGGCGACGTCGCCGCTAATACGTGCCACGTGGCACCTCGGGAAGTGGCGTGGAACCATGACTGACGACGGCCGTCCCGAGTTGCCACGTCGCAAGTATCGCCGCTAATACGTGCCATGTGGCACTAACGGCGACGTCGCCGCTAATACGTGCACGTGGCACGTATTAGCGGCGACGTCGCCGCTAATACGTGCACGTGGCACGTATTAGCGGCGACGTCGCCGCTAATACGTGCCACGTGGCACGTATTAGCGGCGACGTCGCCGCTAATACGTGCACGTGGCACGTATTAGCGGCGACGTCGCCGCTAATACGTGCACGTGGCACGTATTAGCGGCGACGTCGCCGCTAATACGTGCCACGTGGCACGTATTAGCGGCGACGTCGCCGCTAATACGTGCACGTGGCACGTATTAGCGGCGACGTCGCCGCTAATACGTGCCACGTGGCACGTATTAGCGGCGACGTCGCCGCTAATACGTGCACGTGGCACGTATTAGCGGCGACGTCGCCGCTAATACGTGCCACGTGGCACGTATTAGCGGCGACGTCGCCGCTAATACGTGACCACGTGGCACGTATTAGCGGCGACGTCGCCGCTAATACGTGCCACGTGGCACGTATTAGCGGCGACGTCGCCGCTAATACGTGCCACGTGGCACGTATTAGCGGCGACGTCGCCGCTAATACGTGCACGTGGCACGTATTAGCGGCGACGTCGCCGCTAATACGTGCACGTGGCACGTATTAGCGGCGACGTCGCCGCTAATACGTGCCACGTGGCACGTATTAGCGGCGACGTCGCCGCTAATACGTGCCACGTGGCACGTATTAGCGGCGACGTCGCCGCTAATACGTGCACGTGGCACGTATTAGCGGCGACGTCGCCGCTAATACGTGCCACGTGGCACGTATTAGCGGCGACGTCGCCGCTAATACGTGCACGTGGCACGTATTAGCGGCGACGTCGCCGCTAATACGTGCCACGTGGCACGTATTAGCGGCGACGTCGCCGCTAATACGTGCCACGTGGCACTATTAGCGGCGACGTCGCCGTAATAGGTGCCACGTAGCACGTATTAGCGGCGACGTCGCCGCTAATACGTGCCACGTGGCACCTCGGGAAGTGGCGTGGAACCATGACTGACGACGGCCGTCCCGAGTTGCCACGTCGCAAGTAGTCGCCGCTAATACGTGCCACGTGGCACTAACGGCGACGTCGCCGCTAATACGTGCCACGTGGCACGTATTAGCGGCGACGTCGCCGCTAATACGTGCACGTGGCACGTATTAGCGGCGACGTCGCCGCTAATACGTGCACGTGGCACGTATTAGCGGCGACGTCGCCGCTAATACGTGCCACGTGGCACGTATTAGCGGCGACGTCGCCGCTAATACGTGCCACGTGGCACGTATTAGCGGCGACGTCGCCGCTAATACGTGCCACGTGGCACGTATTAGCGGCGACGTCGCCGCTAATACGTGCACGTGGCACGTATTAGCGGCGACGTCGCCGCTAATAGGAATTTGGGTTCACTATTAGCGGCGACGTCGCCGCTAATAGTGTGGGGTCCAGACGCGAAAATCAATCGTTGACCTCTGCATTGTGTCAGTGGGGCCCCCACTATTAGCGGCGACGTCGCCGCTAATAGTCCCTGGTGGGGCTACCCTATTTGCCCCGGTGGTGTTACGCGCGGCGAAAAGAAAATAGTTGCATAGTAAAAGGTAAAAGCTATTGTTGCTTTGAAAATTGGAAAAGAAAAAAATGTACTGTCACCAGCATTAATAATGGTTTTTGCTTTTTAAGTTTAAATAAAAAAATAGTGAATTTGATTTAAAATTAATAGTGAATTTGCTTTATTAATTCATGATTAACTAGGAATTTCTGGCCCCGCGTTGCGGGGCATTAATTGTCGTGTTGAAACGATTGTGTTATTTAGTATTACTTGCATTGAATGAACAAACATTCTGTCATGGATAGGTTTGTTTAAAAGTTTATCATATCAAATATATATTTAATATATTTATTTAAAGGCAAAAGCACAATAGTTTCCGTCTGCGTGTTGCGTGGTTTCAATTAGTTCGATTGGTTTTGTTATTGATGATTTATGTTTCTAAAAACTTTGACATATAAAATATATACTTATTCAAAGACAATACCACAAAAAATTTGATAAAAGTTTTTAATATATTGTTTGGAAACCTGAAAACGATTATGTTTTGTTATTGATGATGTGTCGCTATATATGTTTGTTAAAATATTTGACATATGAAATGATATTTATTCAAAGGCAATAGCAAAAAAAAGTAGTTTTGATATATTATTTGAAACCCAAAAGAAAAAAAAAGTAAGAAACCAAGAAGTAACCCATAATTTTAAACCTCAAAGGGATCTAATGTGGTAAAATCTGAATATTGTTACAAAAAGGAATAAACGTTTTCAATATAATTACAAAAAATAGTTTTGATATATTATTTGAAAACCCAAAAGAAAAAAAAATGTATGAAACCAAGATATAACCCATAATTTTAAACCTGAAAGGATCTAATAAAATCTGAATATTGTTACAAAAAAAGAATAAACGTTTTCAATATAATTATTTGAAAACCCGAAAGGAAAAAACATATGGAAAAAACCAGGAAGTAACTCATATTAGAAAACCCGAACCGGATGCGATTTGGCAAAATCCGAATAATGGTGCGGGTTGTAACATGGACGAATAGTAACTCGCCACCTATTCACATGCTATTCAATTATTAGAGTATATAATATAATATAATATAATATAATATAATATATAATAACAACATATATTTAATTAGTAATAAATTTAAGGATTAACATAAAGTTTTAAACATTTGTTATATCCTATATCTGGTATACATAATAAACATGAATATATACATAATAAACATGAATTTAAATTATCTTGTACTAATCCATTAATTATAATTGTAATTTTGAGTAACAAGTAAAAGACATAATATAAGTAATTATGTATTATGGAATGTAGGTTTATCTAACAATAAATAGTAATACTTTTTTAACATATATATTATTGATTAAGATAAAAAAATTGAATTGCTTTTCAAAAAAAAAAAACGTCAAAAAAGAAAAAAAAGAAATGAAAACCATCTCCCATGTGATGTGGCCAGTGTGAGTTGACTATTTTATTTACCTTTCCAAAGCTACATTATTCAATCAAATAATAACACAACTCTCATCTTCTTTATTTTTCTGCAAACCTCACCATCTTTTTCCTCCCCCATTTCTACCGCCGGAGCTCAAACAAAACTCATGAGGAGTGGCTATGTACATACGATTATACCTCAGTGTAAACATAAAAAAAAAGAGTTTTAAGACCGGTGTCAAACTGTCAATAGTCAGGAAAGTGAAAAACAAAGAAGACGGCCGGTGGCTACGTTGCCGGCTTTGTAAAAAAAAAAAAGAGTTTTAAGACCGGTGTCAAACTGTCAATAGTCAGGAAAGTGAAAAACAAAGAAGACGGCCGGTGGCTACGTTGCCGGCTTTGTAAAAAAAAAAGGAAGACCGGTGTCTAAGACACCGGTTTTCGTATTGTTACAAGTTTTTAAGCTTAATTTCGTACTTACACCACATGGCCGGAAAAAGTTAGTATCCGTACAATTTTTTCTAATATATCATGTTCACATTCATTAAAAACTCTACTTAACATACTATACAACCCAATTATATATCATGTAGTTATATATGCTAGTACTAGCAACTTTTTACTCTTACAAAGATTAATAGTGTTATTGGTCATTTTAAAATGATTATGATCAGTTCAAATACAAGCTGGTTAGTGCGAGATATATATCGATGCACACTAGTTAGAGTTGTATCGATTTCCACGCTGTATGGATTGCACCCCACTTGACAGACCTCTTCTCATTGTGATTAAAAATTTCCGACAGAAACCAACCCTAGGCAAAATGACTTTTTGTTTAAGAATTAATTTTTTCAGTTTGTCTGGAATAAAGAAACCTACAACTACTGCTTCAAACTACCCTAAAACTTGCTATATATATTTCAATGTTCATCATCAACTTCTGTATCTATATCCCTAGATGGCTCCAACCAACATACTCTTCATTATTTTTATCTTTATTTTCTTTGTCAAGTTTCTTAATAAGAAATAGGGATTATGGCACTGGAGTGTAACCAACTATGACTCAATGGTTATGTAATGTAGTGATCTTTCAAATTGGCTATCTGATGTAAGTACCTTCCATTTTTGTTCTTTTAATGTACCGGTTGACCTGTTTTACCGGTAGCCGGTAACAAATATAGAAAGAAACTATATCCACTACCCCCAGGTCCTACCCCTCTACCCTTTATTGGATGCATCATTCAAATGCTCCTAAATCGGCCTACTTTCCGCTGGATCCACAAGCTCATGGTCCAGCTCAATACCCCAATCGTCTGCATCCGGCTTGGGCCTTCAACACATGTGATTGCAGTCTCTTCCCCAAAACTAGCATGCGAGTTCTTAAAGAAAAATGACTCACTATTTATCTCAAGGCCTGATGTCATGACTGCTAACCTTGTAAGTGATAACTATCGCACAGCCGGGCTGGCCCCCTTTGGTGACCAATGGGTAAAGATGAGAAGAATCATAACCCAAGACATGCTGTCACGACCAATGAACAACTGGTTCCAACCAAAACGAGACGAAGAAGCCAATCACCTTCTTAGATACTCGTATATATGTAATCAAATTGAGAAACAAGAAAATAATGGAGGACTAATAAATATTCGGAATTTGACCAAACATTTTTATGTTAACTTGATGAGGAAAATGGTTTTTGGGACACGATTTTTTGGAGAAGGTATGCCGGATGGAGGGCCCGGCGAAGAAGAAAATGAACATGTAGTTGCGTTATTCGCTATATTGAAGAATCTTTATACATTTAGTGTTAATGATTATTTCCAATTGTTCCGGGGTATGATCGATCTAGATGGCAAAGAAAGGAACATGAGAACCGCGCTTGAAGTTGTACGAAAAAATCAAGATCCGTTGATTAATGAAAGGATTCAGATGTGGAACACTGGAGCAAGCTGAATGGAAAAAAATGACCTGCTTGATGTTCTCATTAATGTTAAAAATCCGAAGCTTACGTACACCAGAGGAGATCAAAGCATAAATTATTGTAAGCCTCTTACGTACCATCTATCACTATTTTCACATATACATACAATTACTAGAGATTGATCACATATATCATCACAAT
This sequence comes from Erigeron breviscapus, assembly GCA_034093135.1. Classification (NCBI taxonomy): domain Eukaryota; kingdom Viridiplantae; phylum Streptophyta; class Magnoliopsida; order Asterales; family Asteraceae; genus Erigeron; species Erigeron breviscapus. The sequence goes on from CM067174.1 coordinate 438,711, forward strand.
ATATATAATGTTTCTCCTTTTCTTTTTAAACTAAAGTACAGATTTAGACCATTAATTTACCAATTAAACATTCACAAATACACCATTTATTTTTTTGTGTACAAAGATAGTAATTTTAACTTAAAAATGCATACATATTATGACTTATGTGAGTCCCAAACTCTCTAGATGGTTAACCCAAAATGTAAAATACAACAAGTCTAATAAGCACTAGAATGGACTAGTATTACATGAATATAAATGCAAGTATATAAACAAAGTAATACACGACTTAAAGTAAAGGTGGAACACAATGTAATTTTCCAAGAGTATTTTATTTATGATGTTAAATAAAATACAAGGTTGTGCGGAATCAAGATAATACAAATATGTAAGTATCCTAACAACCTATGAATTACAAATGATCTATATTTGCCAAATAACTCTTTTAGATCGAGATACTTAAAGTTGTGAAGTATCCCTGTTTAAGATCGAGAGTATTTAGACAAATTCACCTTTAATATCTAAAAGTGATTTTAACGAAGAAATGACTTTGTATTTATAGGCAAACAAATTCACCAGTGAATTTGTGCCGTACAAATATGGTTGCATGCATTTAATGAACCGACAAGGTCATAAATGCATTGGTTAAGGTACAAGGATAAAGTCACATCAATATGACTTTATTCTTTTAACCAACCACTTTTACACACGTAAGCACTTTAGTAAAGAACAAGTGGAATGTTCTTTGGAAAGTGTGTAAAGGCAAAAAGTCAATTCCTCGATATTAGTGTTCAGACTTGTAAGGTCATAGAATTAGTGACCAAATTTGGTCATTATGATAAATTAGTGACCAAATTTTGGTCATTATGATAAATTAGTGACCAAATTTTGGTCATTATGATAAATTAGTGACCAAATTTTGGTCATTATGATAAATTAGTGACCAAATTTCGTCACTAATTTTGTTTAGTAACCAAATTTTGGTCATTATGATAAATTAGTGACCAAATTTTAAGTGGTCACTTTTCGTCACTAATTTTGTTTAGTGACCAAATTTTGGTCATTATGATAAATTAGTGACCAAAATTTTGAGTGGTCACTTTTCGTAAATAGTGACCAAATTTTGGTCATTATGATAAATTAGTGACCAAATTTTGGTCATTATGATAAATTAGTGACCAAATTTTGGTCATTATGATAAATTAGTGACCAAATTTTGGTCATTATGATAAATTAGTGACCAAATTTCGTCACTAATTTTGTTTAGTAACCAAATTTTGGTCATTATGATAAATTAGTGACCAAATTTTAAGTGGTCACTTTTCGTCACTAATTTTGTTTAGTGACCAAATTTTGGTCATTATGATAAATTAGTGACCAAATTTTGTCGTCACTTTTCGTCACTAATTTTGTTTAGTGACCAAATTTTGGTCATTATGATAAATTAGTGACCAAAATTTTGAGTGGTCACTTTTCAAAATAGTGACCAAATTTTGGTCATTATGATAAATTAGTGACCAAATTTTGGTCATTATGATAAATTAGTGACCAAATTTTGGTCATTATGATAAATTAGTGACCAAATTTTGGTCATTATGATAAATTAGTGACCAAATTTTGGTCATTATGATAAATTAGTGACCAAATTTTGGTCATTATATAAATTAGTGACCAAATTTTGGTCATTATGATAAATTAGTGACCAAATTTTGGTCATTATGATAAATTAGTGACCAAATTTTGGTCATTATGATAAATTAGTGACCAAATTTTGGTCATTATGAAAATTAGTGACCAAATTTTGGTCATTATGATAAATTAGTGACCAAATTTTGGTCATTATGATAAATTAGTGACCAAATTTTGGTCATTATGATAAATTAGTGACCAAATTTTGGTCATTATGATAAATTAGTGACCAAATTTTGGTCATTATGATAAATTAGTGACCAAATTTTGGTCATTATGATAAATTAGTGACCAAATTTCGTCACTAATTTTGTTTAGTAACCAAATTTTGGTCATTATGATAAATTAGTGACCAAATTTTAAGTGGTCACTTTTCGTCACTAATTTTGTTTAGTGACCAAATTTTGGTCATTATCATAATGACCAAATTTTCGTCACTAATTTTGTTTAGTGACCAAATTTTGGTCATTATGATAAATTAGTGACCAAATTTTAAGTGGTCACTTTTCGTCACTAAAGGTCCGTCACTAATTTTGTTTAGAGACCAAAAAATGTTATTTTTTGGCCACTAATTTTGTTTAGTGACCAAATTTAGGTCATTATATAAATTAGTGACCAAATTTTGTCATTTGAAAATTAGTGACCAAATTTTGTCACTAATATAAGGTTATTAGTGACCAAATTTTAGTCGTCACTAAACAAAGTCGTCACTAATCGACATTTTTCTTGTAGTGCCCATTCTCCTAAGAAAGGCAGTCGAAGAGCTGGACCATGTTGTCGGTTGCAACCGATTAGTTGAAGAGCGAGACTTATGCCAACTCAATTACGTAAAAGCGTGTCTCAAGGAGGCCTTTCGGTTGCACCCTTTATACGCTTTTAACCAACCCCATGTTTCAATATTGAATACTACTGATATGCCTTATTTTATACCATTTTCCCACGATGTATTTAGTTGTTTTTAAGTGGTTTTCGAGTCGTTTTTGTATACATTTGTTGCGTTTATGGTATTTGTTAGTGTTTCAGGATATTAACAGGTACTTGAGCATAATTCTGGAAGAAAACGACATTTTGAGGCGAAATGAGGGCTTACGGACGTTTTACAAGGCACGAAACTGAATTTGGTTTGTGTCAACGAAAGTAAACAGATCACTGCGACGCAGTCCTGTACTGCGCCGCAACACTGAGGCAGAGAATTACACTGCGCCGCAGTGGGCCAAACTGCACAATCAATCGTCACTAGTTCATGGTATGATAATGAATGTCATTTTAATAAAATGGATCTTTTTGTCAACGTGTTGATTGACGGTTGGTGGTACCACGTTGTCGTCACATAGATACAATTGTTAATTAGATAGTCAAACAAACTAATTGGTTAGGGAAATTGTTTAAAGCATTGGTGGTACCGGCTTTTACGAAGGAACTGATTAATTAGGTGATGGAAATGATTTTACAAACGTTGGTGGTACCAGTTTGTGTCTCTATTTTGTCACGATTATCATTGTCAACTTAATTGAATTTGAACTTCATTTATGTGCAATCTGAACATGTTGTTGAGCGGATTCGAGATGGATGCCTTTTAAATTATTGTTTACAATCAATTTTCTCTATCGTTTTAGGACGATCCCTGCCCCGGTAACACCGTATTTAATTTATTTACTTTTACTTCTGTTTTTGCAAAGTGACAATTCGGTCACAAAACCCCCTCATTTCTACTTGAACTACTTATTTTAACAATTGCTTTACTTAGTCCTTGTGATCGACCTCGGATTTACCAAGCTAACTATACTGCATATGAACGGGTTCACTGCCTGTGAGTGTGTTGTAGTCAGTCGCTAGGTGATTTGTGTTATTAAATTTTAAGACTCGATTTCACACATCAAATTTTTGGCGCCGCTGCCGGGGACTTTTGTATAGTAGTTGTTTAATTTTGTAGTTCGACCCTTTCTCACATTTACTTGTGAGAAAGTTAATTGCTTTATTAAATAGATTTTATTTCATTTTCACTTTTATTTTTATTTGTACCAGGTGCGGTTAACGGTTTTTTTTGTGGTGATTGTACAGGTTCTTGCTAGTTGATGAACACTAGAGCCTCTGGCTTACCCTTGCATAGTCCATTATCTAATTTAGGGAAGGGCAAGACATAGATTAGTGCAAAGAGACAATCAAGAACCATCCACATCAGGCAAGATAGATCCAGAAACCGCAGATCAAGTTCCACCGGGCCAGAATTTAGAAGATCATTTGGTCAATAGGTTGGAGGAAGCAACTAAGTTCTTTCGAACAGGTGAGGACTCAGAAGGAGAAGAGAAAGCTCAAACACCTGAACCGAATAGAATTGTAATACCTCAGACCAACAGAAATCAAAATCAACAAGGAAAGGGAAACCGAATCGGTGAAGAACAACCAAGAGATATGAACAACATTCCCTACGAGGAACGAAGAAGAACTATACCAGCTAACCGTGGCACAGCTATCCTCCCTCCTTAGATTTCAGCAAACTTCTCTTTGAAAGGTAATCATCTTTAGAGTGTCGAAGAAGATAAGTTCGACGGGGTTAGAAGAGGGGATCCTTATGCTCATGTTGAGAGGTTTGAAAAGATTTGCCGGTTATATCAGTATGGGGAAGGGCAAGCTGATATTGTGAAACTGGAATTGTTTTCATTGAATCTTGTTGGAGAAGCATCCTCATGGTTTAAAGAGTTACCGGAAAATTCATTCTCTACTTGGGCTGAACTCAGGGAAGCATTTCATCGATGAGTTCTATTCCATAAGAACTCAAAGGCAGCTAGAGAATCAGATTAGGAGCTTTTCTCAAGATAATGGTGAGGATATTGTAGATGCTTGGAAGAGATTTAAGGAGATGTTGAGGAATTGCCCGGGACATAACATGGGTACTGAAGTGATTGTTGAAATTTTCTTCGATGGATTGGATAGGAGGTCTAAGAGGGAGCTCGGGTATGCATTTGGGGGTAGTTTCAATAACATTTCCCCGAATGAAGGCTACAAAATTCTTGAGGATATGGCCAAGGAGAGTTCAACTCGAGATGAAGACCGAACCAAGAAATGTGAGAGAAACACTGTCCCTAAAGTTGAAAGTAGCGAAGATTCAAAACTAGTTGCTGAAGTTAAGGCTCTCTCGAAGCGCATGGACGAAAGGTTTGATGGTCAAGAAGGTAGGTTCAAGAGCTTGGAGAGGGATGTGAAAGTTATGGCTAATGGATGTGACAATTGCGGAGATTTGCATTACACTGAGGATTGTCCCCATAAGCCAGTTGAAGATGCTAATTTTGTTCAGAACCAACAGCAGGGGAATTTCAACCGCAACACCGGTTTTCAAAACCGGCAATCAGGTAATTCTTATCCCTCATCTTCTTCTTATAATACTAACAATTCTGGTTTTGGTGGTAGCAGGTTCAGCAGGTTCAATAATCAGAATCAACAAGATCCAGATTCAGAACTAAAGAATATAATGAAGGATTTTATTGGAACCCAGAGAGCAACTAATGAGCACGTTGCAGAAGAGTCAAAGAAGATGAACACTGCATTGGATGTTTTGACTACTCGTTGGATGGGCTCGGATACAAGTTGGATCAAGGGACAAAGAACCAGCAAGCCACAATAAAAGACTTGGAAGGAAGGCTTGAAAGGCTCGGGAATTCTAATAGACCACCCGGTACTTTGCCGAGTAACACTCAACAGAATCCGAAGCCTCAATCAAGCAACCAAGGGCAAGGGCAGAAATACACTCCTCCTAATGCTAGAAATGAGCATGTTAATGCCATCACAACTCGAGCAGGTAAAACTTATAACTCAGTGATGTGTCGTATTTTATACCCATCTCCCACGATGAATGTAGTTGTTTTAACATGTTTTATGAGTCGTCTTAGTATACATTTGGTGCGTTTATGGTATTTATTAGTGTTTCAGGCTACTGACAGGTATTTAAGCGTAATTCTGGAGAAAATGACATTCTTGAGGTGAAATAAGTGCTAACGGATGATTTCTGGAGCATTTGGATGAAGATTGCAGCTGGTCAATACAAGTCAAACTAGAAAAGAAGCCCATTGCGCCGCAACCTGAAAACAGGGAGTTAAGTTGCGCAAACTCCTAGTTGCGCCGCAACAGTATTCCAGAGAGTTAAGTTGCGCCGCAACGTAGCTAGTTGCGCCGCAACGCGTTGAGTTCTAATCCAGCCTCGGTCAATGGAAGTCAAAGTCAACGAATGGTCAAAGTCTCATTGCGCCGCAACTTGGCTAGTTGCGCCGCAATGAGGGTCGAATTCTGCACAATTTTTGGGAAGTATAAATAGCATGCTTAATCATTCCAAAACCCTAACCTACTTACCCCAGGCGATTTTTGCATCTTAGAAGAGGGTTTTCATCAGTTTATTCATCTTTGAAGATCAAGAATACGATTGGAGATTTATTTCATTATTGTTAATCATTCTTGAATCGATTTCAACATTGTTGAACAAGATTTTTATGTTTAATCGAAGAACCGCATTTATTTGAGTTTAAATATTGTTTTTATCTTTTCATTATGAGTAGCTAAATTTCTCAGCACCCGCTTGGGTAGTGAACATGTCATAGGGTCGATTGATGTTACTTGAAATTGTTGAACAAGATTTTTATGTTTAATCGAAGAACCGCATTTATTTGAGTTTAAATATTGTTTTTATCTTTTCATTATGAGTAGCTAAATTTCTCAGCACCCGCTTGGGTAGTGAACATGTCATAGGGTCGATTGATGTTACTTGAAATTGTTGAACAAGATTTTTATGTTTAATCGAAGAACCGCATTTATTTGAGTTTAAATATTGTTTTTATCTTTTCATTATGAGTAGCTAAATTTCTCAGCACCCGCTTGGGTAGTGAACATGTCATAGGGTCGATTGATGTTACTTGAAATTGTTGAACAAGATTTTTATGTTTAATCGAAGAACCGCATTTATTTGAGTTTAAATATTGTTTTTATCTTTTCATTATGAGTAGCTAAATTTCTCAGCACCCGCTTGGGTAGTGAACATGTCATAGGGTCGATTGATGTTACTTGAAATTGTTGAACAAGATTTTTATGTTTAATCGAAGAACCGCATTTATTTGAGTTTAAATATTGTTTTTATCTTTTTATTATGAGTAGCTAAATTTCTCAGCACCCGCTTGGGTAGTGAACATGTCATAGGGTCGATTGATGTTACTTGAAATTGTTGAACAAGATTTTTATGTTTAATCGAAGAACCGCATTTATTTGAGTTTAAATATTGTTTTTATCTTTTCATTATGAGTAGCTAAATTTCTCAGCACCCGCTTGGGTAGTGAACATGTCATAGGGTCGATTGATGTTACTTGAAATTGTTGAACAAGATTTTTATGTTTAATCGAAGAACCGCATTTATTTGAGTTTAAATATTGTTTTTATCTTTTATATTTATAAATTGATAATTGTAATAAGCAGTTCGGAAGAAAGTTTTTAAAGATTAAATCATAAAATCAGCTTAGGTTTTTAATGCTTAATTGTTTTAAGTAGAAATTATTCGCGGAAGCGATAACTATATTTTGAGAAATTAAAGTTTCACGTATAACGAAAGTTCATCTTGACTACCTTTTAAGTCGTTCAAAAATTCAAGTAATGTTTAGACCCGATGATTGGCTGAACTCAGGGAATGGTTTATTGATGAGTTTTATTCTGTAAGAACTCAAAGACAGCTGGAGAACCAAATCAGGGGATTTTCTCAAGACTCCGGTGAAGATGTTGTTGTGGCTTGGAAAAGGTTCAAAGAGATGCTTAGGAGTTGCCCAGGACATGGTATGGGTACGGAGGAGATTGTTGAGACCTTCTATGATGGTTTGGATAGGAAGACTCAGAGGAAGCTCGGTTATGCATTTGGGGGTAGTTTCAACAAAGTTTCCCCAAATGACGGGTATAAAATTCTTGAAGATATGGCCAAGGAGAGTTCAACCCGGGATGATTACCGAAGTAAGAGATTTGGAGGAAATATCGTTGCTAAGGTTGAGAGTAGTGAAGATTCAAAGCTTGTTGCTGAAGTTAAGTCTCTCTCTAAGCAAATGAACGAGAGGTTTGATAATCAAGAAAGTAGATTCAAGAGTCTTGAAAGAGATGTAAAGATCATGGCTGACGGTTGTGATCACTGTGGGGACTTGAATTATACGAAGGATTGCCCGGATAAACTAGCTCAAGATGTTTGCTACATTCAGAATCAACAGCAGGGGAACTTTAGCCAAAACATCGGTTATCAAAACCGGCAGTCAGGTAATTCTTATCCCTCATCATCTTCCTATAATACTAACAATTCTGGTTTTGGTGGTAATAGGTTCAGCAGGTTCAATAATCAGCGAGGCTCGGATACAGAACTAAGAGAGATAGTGAAGGATTTCATTAGTGCCCAGAAAGCTACTAATGAACAAGCTGCAGAAGAGTCAAAGAAGATGCATTCTACATTGGATGCTTTGACTACTCGTTTGGACGAATTGGGGCACAAGCTGGATCAAAATGCGAAAAACCATCAAGCTACCATTAAGGATGTGGAAGTGAAGCTTGAAAGGCTAGGGAATTCCAATAGGCAGCCCGGTACTCTACCGAGCAACACTCAGCAGAACCCTAAGCCTCAGTCTAATAATCAAGGATCAGGGCAGAAGTATACCCCTCCTAATGCTCGAAATGAGCAAGTGAATGCAATCACTACGAGGGCAGGTAAGACTTATAATTCTGCAAATCCTTTACTGATGATTCTACCCCACTTGTGCAGGTTAATGAAGCTGATGAGACTGTCGATGATGAGATTGAGATGGAGCCGAACCCAGCCGTGAAGACACCGGCAGTTCCATCCAAGCCCGTTGAGAAACCGACGGTGAAGCCATATCAACCGAAGATTCCATTTCCTCAACGGTTAAGGAAAGAGAAGATTAAGGAACATTTTAAGAAATTTGTTGATCTTATTCAATCTGTGAATATAACTATTCCTTTAGTGGATCTTATTGCAGGAATGCCAAACTATGCTAAGTTCCTCAAGGAACTCGTCAGTGATAAGAAGAAGCTGGAAGAGGCGCAAACTGTAGTTATGAGTGCCGAATGTTCTGCTATTATCAGGAATCAGATTCCTCCCAAGTTGGAAGATCCAGGGAGTTTTCTAATTGCTTGTTCTTTTGGTGCTTATTTGTGTGAGGCATTGGCCGATCTTGGGGCCAGTATTAATTTGATGCCTTATTCTGTGTATAGGAAGTTGTCTTTAGGAGAGTTAACCCCTACCCGTATGAGCATTAGGCTCACAGACCGTTCTTTCCAATATCCCATGGGGATAGCGGAAAATTTTCAAATTAAAGTAGGGCACATGGTATTTCCGGTCAACTTTGTCATTCTCGAGATGGAGGCGGACGCCAAAGTCCCTCTCATTCTTGGTCGCCCATTCCTAAACACCGCGGATGCTATCATCCGGGTTAAGGCTAAGGAGATTTCCTTAGGGGTCGGTGATGACCGGATTATCTTTAATGTTGATAGAGCACTTAAACATCCTTATTCTTCTGATGATACTTGTTTCAGGATAGATATGATTGAAGAAGAAGATACTTTGGAGAAGGAGCTTATTGATTTCTTGGACACGGAAGAGGGAGAAGCGATGCTTGCTTGTAGTGAAGAAGAGCAAGAGATGGTTGAAGACACGGTGAGAGAGATTATGGAGTTAAGCACCGATGAGTCACCACCGGAGGATGAGACTTTTGAGGAGATTAAACGGGATGGTTTAAGGATTGAAACTTCTGTGGAGAATCCACCAACCGATTTGGAGCTCAAGCCACTTCCGTGCACTTGGAATATGCATTCCTCGAAGGTAAGTCACTTCTTCCTGTTGTCATTTCATCATCACTTTCGGATGATGAAAAATGTAAGTTAATGACTGTTTTAAAGTCCCATAAAAGGGCTTTTGCTTGGCGTACATCTGACATACCTGGAATTAGCCCCGAATTTTGTAAGCATAAAATTAATTTGCATGAATATTGTAAACCAAGTGTTCAAAGACAAAGGAGGCTAAACCCAAATATGAAAGATGTCGTTAAGAAAGAGATAATTAAACTTTTAGATGCTGGAATTATTTATCCTATCTCTGACAGTCCATGGGTGAGTCCGGTACATTGTGTACCGAAGAAAGGGGGGAATGACCGTTGTGACCAATGACCGTAATGAATTAGTACCTACTAGAACGGTTACCAGGTGGCGTGTTTGTATTAACTATAGGAAGTTAAATGATGCAACCCGTAAAGATCACTTCCCTTTACCTTTTATTGACCAAATGCTCGAACGGTTAGCCGGAAACGAGTATTTTTGTTTTCTTGATGGTTTCTCCGGGTACTTTCAAATACCCATTGACACCAATGATCAAGAGAAAATGACCTTTACATGTCCTTTTGGCACTTATGCTTATCGTAGGATGCCATTTGGATTATGTAATGCTCCCGCCACCTTTCCAAAGGTGCATGATCGCGATATTCCAAGACATGTTGGAGACATCTATGGAGGTTTTCATGGATGACTTTTTGGTCTTTGGTGATTCTTTTGACAAGTGTCTTTCAAACTTGGATAAGATGCTTGAGCGATGTGAGCGGGCACACCTTGTTCTTAATTGGGAAAAATGCCACTTTATGGTAAGAGAGGGCATAGTTTTAGGACATAAGGTGTCTAGTGTGGGGATTGAGGTAGATAAGGCTAAAATTGATGTAATTGCTAAATTGCCTCCTCCAACTAATGTAAAGGCCGTTAGAAGTTTCTTAGGTCATGCCGGGTTCTATCGTCGATTTATTAAGGATTTTTCTAAAATTACCCGACCTATGACCCATTTGCTTGAGAAAGATGTGCCTTTCGAGTTCAACTCGGATTGTTTAAAGGCATTTGAACTTCTCAAAGACCGGTTGACTCATTCACCCATTATGGTTTCTCCCGATTGGTCTCAACCATTTGAACTAATGTGTGATGCAAGTGATTTTGCAGTTGGAGCTGTTTTAGGACAACGAGAAGGTAATCATTTCCGTCCTATTTATTTTGCTAGCAAGACTCTAAACAGTGCTCAACAGAATTATACCACTACTGAAAAAGAGTTGCTTGCGGTTGTTTATGCTTTTGACAAGTTTAGATCATACTTAGTGCTTAGTAAGACCGTTGTCTTTACCGACCACTCAGCCCTAAAGTACTTGTTTTCTAAACATGATGCTAAACCTCGTCTCATTCGTTGGATTTTGCTTTTGCAAGAGTTTGACATTGAGATAAAGGATAAGAGAGGGGCTGAAAATTTAGCGGCCGATCATTTAAGTAGACGTGAAAACCCTTACCTGGAGGAGTTAAAAGAGCATGAAATTGATGATGCATTTCCTGACTAGTATTTTGATGCAGGTGGAAGTTGAGGAAGCACCATGGTATGTAGACATTGCTAATTATCTTTGTGCTAATGTAATTCCCAAGGATATGTCATCTCAACAAAAGAAGAAATTCTTTTCTGAGATTAAACATTATTTCTGGGAAGAACCATATTTGTTTAGAATGTGTGCAGATGGGATGATCAGGAGATGTGTATCCGGTGCTGAAACCCGGAAGATTTTGGATGCTTGCCATTATGGTCCAACCGGTGGTCATTATGGACCGTCTGTAACCGGTAAGAAGGTTTTCGATGCAGGATTCTATTGGCCTACCATTTTCAAGGAAGCTAAGACCATGGTGGAAGTGTATGATACTTTTCAGCGCCAAGGTAATCTTACTAGAAGAGACGAAATGCCTCAACAAATGATTCAGGTATGTGAGGTGTTTGATGTTTGGGGGATTGATTTCATGGGTCCTTTTCCCCCTTCGAATAAGTTTCTTTATATTTTGGTAGCCGTTGATTATGTGTCCAAGTGGGCCGAGGCTAAAGCCCTTCCGACTAACGATGCTAAAGTGGTAATTGAATTTTTGAAAAAGTTGTTTAGTCGATTTGGTGTACCAAAGGCCTTAATAAGTCATCGCGGGATACATTTCGCGAATCACCAGCTTGCTAAGGTTTTACAGAAGTATGGTGTGACCCATAGGTTCTCCACTTCGTATCACCCTCAAACAAGCGGCCAAGTGGAAAACACAAATAGGGCTTTGAAACGTATTATTGAAAAGACCGTGCATGATAACCCCAAGATTTGGGCTAAGAAGCTTGATGATGCCTTGTGGGCGTTTAGAACCGCCTACAAGACGCCTATTGGTACTACCCCTTATAAGCTTCTTTATGGTAAAACTTGTCATCTCCCGGTTGAGATTGAACACAAAGCCTATTGGGCTTTGCAAAATTGCAATATGGATTTGATCTTGGCAGGTGAGAAAAGGTTTTTGCAGTTGCACGAGTTGGATGAGATGAGGTTGCAAGCTTATGACAGTTCCATGCTTTACAAGGAACGTACAAAAGCTTGGCATGATAGCAAGATCAAGAGAAAGGAGTTTAAAGCCGGTGACAAAGTACTTTTGTTTCAGTCAAAGTACAAACTCAAAGCACCAAAGCTCAAATCGAAATGGACAGGACCTTATGTGGTTAAGAAAAGTTATTCGTCCGGTTATGTGGAGTTGTTTGGAAATGATGATAGTTTTATTGTGAATGGACACCGCTTGAAGCATTACCATGAAGAAGATGAAGAGAATGCGGAGGTGTTCGAGATTGGCTTTTATGCCATCAACAAGTAAAACTCAAAGGACTTGGAGTCGAGCTAAAGACTCGTTAATAAATTAAGCGCTTCGCGGGAGGCAACCCGTGTTTCTTTTTTATCTTCTTTTCAATCTTGTTTATTTGTCATTGGTAATGTGTTTTTAATAAGATTTGCAGGTTGAAGCCACTCTCATGCCTTCCGGTAAGTCGTTTTCAAGGAAGAAAAAAGGTAAGTGTGGGGGAGGTGAGTTGCGCCGCAACTCAAGATTGTGCCGCAATGGTTCTGTTGAGTTGCGCCGCAACTACCCAAGTTGCGCCGCAACTTATTGCGCCGCAACTTAGTTGCGCCGCAACCATTAGTTGCGCCGCAACTCCTTAGTTGCGCCGCAACTGAAGTTGCGCCGCAACATGTATTGTTTTGAAAATCAGAAAATCTAAAAAAAATAAAAAAAAAAGGTATTGCGCCGCAATGGCCTAGTTGCGCCGCAACCCTAGTCAAACCGGGTCAAACGTTAAAAGGGGACTAGGGTTGTTTTCTTTCCACACACTTATTCTTCTTCTCAAATAATTGAGCTTCTCTTTCTCTCTTCAATACCCCATCCGATCCAAACCCTTTTCCTTCTCTATTTTCTTTAAATCTTAATCTTTTTCTTCATAATTTCATTCTCATTCATCATGACTAGACAAGGCAAGGTATGTATCTCTCCCAAACTCTCATTGTCTTTTTGCTATTGTGGTCTTGTTTAAATTCGATTTTGTTGATATTATGCTTAATTGATTGATTTATTTTCGAATTTAAGATTGTTAGAAGGTATAGAACAATGAGGGTTTGGTGATTTTGTTGAATAAATTGATAATGTGTTTTCATAGCATTGTGTTCTTTCAATTAATTGAGGGATATTTAAAAATTGTTGATTAATTAAGAACCCTTAAGTAATTTGTGGAGAATTTTTGGATATTGTGAGTTTTGTGGTTTGTTACTGCTGCCGCTCGAACCAGACCCAGAAACCAGGGCATTGCGCCGCAACTTCTTGTTGCGCCGCAACCATGAAAGTGCCGCAACTATTAGTTGCGCCGCAACTCCACTAGTTGCGCCGCAATGATACCAGTTTCAGCCCTTGTTTTTGATCATATATATGTATGCTTATGTTAGGGTTTGATCGTTTTGATGGTTTTATTGTATGTGTAGGAACCTATTGAACCAGGTCTTACTGATGAGGCCGTTGCTATGGGCGTTCCACCCCACGCTTGGCTTCGATTTCCCCATGCTTCTCAAGAGGCTAAGACTCGATACACTAATCGGTTAGCTACTTTGTATAACAAGGATATTATCGAGCCCAGGTATATGGAAAGTACAATGCTTGATTTACTTAATGTGCGGGCGATATTAGTGGTTTTATGCAACTGATGGGTAGGGGCACTGATCCGGATGGTAATAGGTTTGACAGAGAATATGGATTGTGGTTTGATATCTTTAGGAATAGGGAGCGTGTTTGTAAGGAATGGTGTTTGGAGGTGTATTCCACTATTAATGTTGACAAGATTGATTCAACCACGAATGTCCATGACGATAAGGTAATCTTCTTTCGCTGTGGCGGTTTGAACCGACACTTGTCTATTGCTGAGTTTGGAGTGTGCACGGGTATGTACACTGCGGAGATGTTGGACGACCCTATTTTTAGGAATGTTTTGAGTTTTGCTATTAGGAAAACTCAGGGGTTTCATGCAGATTTAGGTGATGAGAGAGATTACTACCGTAGGATTTCAGGAGGTAAGGCTTGGAAAGGGGCTTGTGGGGCGAATACAATTGAGTCGCCCATATTTGAGATTGTTCCATAAGATGCTAGTTTATTTCTTTGTCCAGCGGACTAATCACCCGGACAAACTTTATATAGACGACTTATGGTTATTAAGGTTATTTCAGGAGGGAGATCATTACAAGACCGCTTGTGCCCCGTATGTGCTTGCTAAACATATGGGGATAAAGGGAGTGCGAGACAGGGGTTTGGTTTGTGGCCATTTTATCACAAAAATGGTCAAGCATTTTCAGTTAGAGGATGATAGGGCTAATGTTGGGGTGAATTTGAATTGGAAACCGATGAAGCCCTTTACTTATAATGATTTGCATCGCTTTGGTTTGCTTTGCCCTAGGAGGCATAAGAATGATCTTTATCAGTTAGTTGCTTTTGGTGGTGCTGCCACCGATGATGAGGAGGAAGGTGAAGGTGATGATGATGATGAGGAGATGGAAGAAGCACCACAGTAGGAACCTGAGCAGCAGCCAGAGCCCACACGACGTACTAAGCGTCGTGCCACCACTACACCTACTGCGGAGGCATCTTCTTCTTCTGCCCCCCTGCAGGTACATAGGACTTTTCCACTTTGGAGGCCACGGTTAATAATATGTGGGCTTCCCAGCAACAGTTTCAGCAATCCCATGAGCAATTTCAGTCGAGAGTGGACGGTGATTTTAGGTGGATGGGCTCCGGTATGAGCCGTGTTATGTTTGATCAGCAGAGATACCAGCCCATATGGGAGTCCCAGTATAGGGGTGAGGAGTTCCATCGACCTCAGCCTATTCCAGACTACCGTCCTCCCAGTATTTTCATTCCAGAGCACAGGGTTGGTGGTGGTTTCTTCTTTCCACCAGAGCGCCAGTTCGAGGTGGCTCCTTCCCATGATCTTGGGGGAAGGGGTCCAGATAACCCGGTTACTTTTGGTTCATATGTAGGTACACAGGCAGGAGATGCGGGAGCTGGAGGGTCAGGTTCGGCAGAGCCATCGTTTGCTGAGCAGGTGGTTGGATCACTTTTTGATACAGGGCCTATGCCTGGTTATGAGATGATGCTGCTGCCGTCTATTGGTTGTGATGGCTTGTACTCTTATTTGTTTGAACAATTTTAATATCCGTACTTTTCTTAATTTCTATTTGTTTGGTTTGTATCCACCCTACGGGGTGATGAGACAGCGTATGTTATTTCCATTTCCGTTATGAATAAGTAGGGATAGGATGTTGCATGCTTATCTTATAATCTGTTGGCTTTTAATTGTGTGTTCATGTTGGATAGCAAGTTTGTCATATGCATATGCTGGCAGTAAGTTCAGCGCCCATATTCTTGTTGGCATGATTCAAGCATGGAACACCCGTCATACCCGGCAAGTTTTTCTTGTTCTTGATTTTGTTTTTGTTTACTTTCCCCTATTTCCCTTAGTTTGCCTTAGTTCATTGGACATTGAGGGCATTGTCCAACTCAAGTGTGGGGGGGTGGTAAATAGGAAAAAGTCGGGTATTTTAGAGGATTTTTAAACTTTTGCATGCTTGTCCTTGTAGTTAATTGCTTTTGTCGCTTAATTATAGATTTTAATAAGCAATTTGACTACACCCTTGGTACAAAGTTTAATTTGTGGAATGTGTTTTGACTGATTAATTAGGCAATCCCTTCTGGATTAATAATATGACTAGCACGCTTATAGCACCAAAACACCAAATTTGTGAGATTCTTGATTCATTTATAGATATGCTAGGTGTTTACGGGTTTGGATTTATTAGCCTTGTAAATTTGTCCCTCTCATAGGCTTTTGGATTTATCCAGGAGTAAGGGTTCTATTTTAGAGCTCTGAACTGTGACGTGCAAGTTTGAGGTTGATTTTCCATTTTCGGATTATTTTCATTTGCTATGAGTGTGCCGGTGATTGCATTGATTCTAGAACTTGTCCTGGTTGATCGTTCCGTGTTATTTATCAGAAGAGGAAAATTTAGGATTAAACCATTTGTTCTTTGTATGATTCACCCTTGTTTTATGAAAATTTGTTATGTGCATGTTTTGTTAATGTGCTTTGTAGCTAACTACACTGGTTAGTGAACCACCTGTTAAAACGCTTATGTTGCACTCACTTTTAGTGCAAGAAACAATAGAAAACATGTTGTCATTAGCCTGTTCTTTGTTATCAAATCCACCCAAGAAATACACCTTTTCCTAGCCATACCGATAGTCGAAGTCCTGGTGGGTCATTGGTTGCCTATGCTAGTGGATGGTTTGGGGTTGTCCTTTATGTCGGGTTGGAATATTCTTGGTTACTGAGAATAGATTGATTTCGTCATGTTTGTTTGGATAAAGTCTGGATCGTTCATTTGAGCATATGAGTATATGATTTGCCACTGTTTCAACATTATTAAGAGAATGCCAATTAGTCAGAGTAAAAGTAGCTCACAAAAAGAAAAAAAAAAGAATAAAAGAATTGAAAAACAGAAAGAAAAAAAAAATATAGAAAAAATGAAAAAGAGCTTGGGCTGTCAGTTGGTATTTCTCACTTTAGGTCAAATCATTTTTATAAGTTGGTACATCAATTACACCAACAAAAGGATCTTGGAATGCTATAATTTTAAGTTGTTATTCGTGGGTTGGCACGTTTGTTTAAGCCAGCATGGTTAGATTTGGTTGATCGAGTTGTTTAATGTCATACACCACAATGGTGTCGCTTTTTAATCGTCTATTGGGGGTATTGTTTGGACAGCTTCTCGGGTTTTGGACCGTTGGCAACTAATGACATGGGATTTAATGGACTAGACTATTATGTAAAACTTTGTTAAATGTTGTGTTATTTTCTTTTTAACACCATTTGTTATCCAAAATTTCCATACCCTTTTAAATACCTTGTTTAGCCTCAGAGTTCATTACAACCCTTGAAAGACCTCTTCTGATTAACGTTGTGGTGCTTGCGCCATGGCGGTGAAGGAACGAACCTAGTACAAGCCTATGGTAAAAGATTATGCATCACGACTAGGCGTTGAGTGATTATTCAAATATTCACCCCAAAAGTAAGTTAGTTGGAGTTGGATAGACGAGAAATCACTGATTCGATTCTTTTGTGCTTAGTCGTGTTATTAAGGCTTGTGTATCAGTCAAGTATTGTCAAACATTCCGGTTTTCATTTAAGATTAAAACTGTCTAACCATCTCTTTTGTTTCAATTATGGTTGAGTTTCTTTTGGATTACTGAAATGTGGTTTCCGTTATGTACCAAGGTTATTTTTGTTTTTCAGTTTGGAATTGCTTGACGACAAGCAAAGCTTAAGTGTGGGGGGATTTGATGTGTCGTATTTTATACCCATCTCCCATGATGAATGTAGTTGTTTTAGCATGTTTTATGAGTCGTCTTAGTATACATTTGGTGCGTTTATGGTATTTGTTAGTGTTTCAGGCTACTGACAGGTATTTAAGCGTAATTCTGGAGAAAACGACATTCTTGAGGTGAAATAAGTGCTAACGGATGATTTCCGAAGCATTTGGATGAAGATTGCAGCTGGTCAACAAAAGTCAAACTGGAAAAGAAGCCCATTGCGCCGCAACCTGAAAACAGGGAGTTAAGTTGCGACACAACTCCCTTAGTTGTGCCGCAATGCTTCTAGTCTCCAACCATCCACGAGTCAACGAAAGTCAAAGCTGACAAGATGTCTATTGCGCCGCAACATAATTCCAGATAGTTAAGTTGCGCCGCAACGCGTTGAGTTCTAATCCAGCCTCGGTCAATGGAAGTCAAAGTCAACGAATGGTCAAAGTCTCATTGCGCCGCAACTTGGCTAGTTGCGCCGCAATGAGGGTCGAATTCTGCACAATTTTTGGAAAGTATAAATAGCATGCTTAATCATTCCAAAACCCTAACCTACTTACCCCAGGCGATTTTTGCATCTTAGAAGAGGGTTTTCATCAGTTTATTCATCTTTGAAGATCAAGAATACGATTGGAGATTTATTTCATTATTGTTAATCATTCTTGAATCGATTTCAACATTCGGTACATTATGTTTTCATATACTATTGTTTGTTTTTATCTTTTCATTATGAGTAGCTAAATTTCTCAGCACCCGCTTGGGTAGTGAACATGTCATAGGGTCGATTGATGTTACTTGAAATTGTTGAACAAAATTTTTATGTTTAATCGAAGAACCGCATTTATTTGAGTTTAAATATTGTTTTTATCTTTTATATTTATAAATTGATAATTGTAATTAGAAGTTCGGAAGAAATCTATGTCATTGTCAATTAGTTTATGAAACGGTTAATCGGTCTATAATTAACCTAAAGTCGTTGGAGTTCGGAAGAAACTAGCGATAAAGATTTTGAACAATTAAATTCATGTTGAGTGTGTAAACGTCTATGATAGAGGAATCTGATTAGGCGAATAAGCAGTTCGGAAGAAAGCTTTTAAAGATTAAATCATAAAATCAGCTTAGGTTTTTAATGCTTAATTGTTTTGAGTAGAAATTATTCGCGGAAGCGATAACTATATTTTGAGCAATTAAAGTTTCAAGTATAACGGAAGTTCATCTTGACTACCTTTTAAGTCGTTCAAAAATTCAAGTAATGTTTAGACCCGATGATTGGCATGTAAGCTGATCCAAGTAGGTGCCCTTTTAATTATTATTGTCATTAAATCATTTTTCTATCGTTTAAGGACGATCCCTGCCCCGGTCATACCGGATCATTTTCGATTAATCTTTCGGGATTACTAACAAATTCACTAACTTTTGCAACGTGACAATTCGGTCACAAAACCCCCTTACTTCTGAATTACTTTATTTTAACAATTGCTTACAAAGTCCTTGTGTTCGACCTCGGATTTACCAAGTCAACTATATTGCATACGATCGGGTACACTGCCCGCAAGTGTGTAGTAGACAGTAGCTAGGTATTTCGTGTTTATAAATTTAAGACTAAAAATTACACATCACTCAGCTAATCCTTTACCTGATGATGTTACTCCAGTTGTGCAGGTACATGAAGACGAGGAGGCGGTTGATGATGAGACAGAGATGGAGCCGAAACCAGCCGTGCAGACACCGGCCGTTCCATCTAAACCAGCTGAAAAGCCAACAGTGAAGCCATATCAGCCCAAGATCCCATTCCCTAAACGGTTGAGGAAAGAAAAGATTAAGGAGCATTTCAAGAAATTTGTTGAACTGATTCAGTCGGTAAATATAATTGTTCCTTTAGTTGATCTTATTGCAGGGATGCCGAATTATGCCAAGTTTCTCAAAGAGCTCATCAGTGATAAAAGGAAGCTTGAAGAGGCAAAGACTGCCGTTCTTAGTGCCGAGTGTTCAGCGATAATCAAGAATCAGATTCCTCCCAAGTTAGAAGATCCAGGGAGTTTTCTCATTGCTTATTCTTTTGGTGCTTTTTTTGTGAGGCCTTGGCCGATCTTGGGGCCAGTATTAATTTAATGCCTTATTCTGTTTATACCAAATTGGCCTTAGGTGAGTTGACCCCTACCCGAATGAGCATTAGGCTCGCTGACCGCTCTTTCTAATATCCCATAGGGATAGCGGAAAACTTGTAGATTAAGGTAGGACATATTGTATTTCCGGTCGACTTTGTCATTCTAGAAATGGAGGCGGACGCTAAGGTTCCTCTAATTCTTGGCCGCCCATTCCTTAACACCGCGGATGCTATCATCCGGGTTAAGGATAAGGAGATTTCCTTAGGGGTCGGTGATGACCGGATTGTCTTTAAAGTTAATAGAGCATTAAAGCATCCTTATTCTTCTGATGATACTTGTTTTCGTATTGATGTGATAGATGATGCTTTAGATTTGGAAATGCAAGAAGTTGCAGGATCAAATAGAGTCGTTGAAGCTAAAATTTCAAATGGTGATGCAACCACCAATGAGCAAGTCGAAGAGATTTTAGCTTTGAGCATGGATACAACTCCACCGGAAGATGAGACCTTTGAAAAGATCACAGCGGATGGAAGCACACGGGTGTTGACATCGGTTGAGAACCCTCCTACCGACTTGGAGCTCAAGCCTTTGCCGGATCATCTTGAGTATGCTTATCTCGAAGGTACATCTCTTTTACCCGTTGTTATCTCGTCCTTATTGTTGGAGGATGAGAAGTCTAGACTCATGACCGTCCTCAAGGCCCAAAAAGGCCTTTGCTTGGAAAACTTCCGATATTCCAGGTATAAGTCCTGAATTTTGTAAGCACACCATAAATTTTATTGATAATATCAAACCGGTAGTGCAAAGACAACGTAGGTTAAAACCGAATATGAAAGAAGTTGTTAAAAAGGAAATCATTAAGTTGTTGGATGCGGGAATCATATTCCCTATTTCGGATAGTCCTTGGGTGAGTCCGATGCATTGTGTGCCAAAAAAGGGTGGGATGACTGTGGTTCTAAATGAGAAAAATGAGTTAGTTCCCACTCGAACTGTCACGGGATGGCGGGTTTGCATTGATTATCGGAAGTTAAATGACGCCACCCGTAAAGACCATTTTCCTTCGTCATTCATCGACCAAATGCTCGAACGGCTCGCCAAAAACGAGTACTTTTGCTTCTTGGATGGGTTTTCGGGTTATTTCCAAATACCCATTGACCCGAATGACCAAGAAAAGACCACATTCACCTGCCTGTTTGGCACTTATGCCTATAGGAGAATGCCTTTTGGTCTTTGTAATGCCCCAGGGACCTTTCAAAGATGCATGATTGCTATTTTTCAGGACATGATTGAAACTTCCATGGAAGTCTTCATGGATGACTTTTTTGTATTTGGAAGTTATTTTGAGAGTTGTCTAGATAATCTTGATAAGATGTTGGAAAGGTGTGAAAGGGCACATTTGGTTTTGAATTGGGAAAAATGCCATTTCATGGTAAAGGAAGGGATTGTGTTGGGACATAAAGTTTCTAAAGCGGGACTTGAGGTTGATAAAGCCAAAGTAGATGTCATAGCTAAATTACCTCCTCCCACTAATGTAAAATCTGTTAGAAGCTTTTTGGGTCATGCCGGGTTTTATCGTCGGTTTATAAAGGATTTTTCAAAAATCACCCGGCCAATGACCAAGTTGCTGGAAAAAGATATCCCATTTAACTTTGATAGTGAGTGTCTTCATGCATTTAACCTTCTTAAGGACAAGTTGACTAATGCACCTATTATGTCTTCACCCGATTGGTCCTTACCTTTTGAGTTAATGTGTGATGCTAGCGATTTTGCCTTAGGGGCCGTTTTAGGCCAAAGGGATGACAAACATTTCCGTCCCATTTCCTATGCTAGCAAGACCCTCAACCCGGCTCAACAAAATTATACCGTGACTGAAAAAGAATTGTTGGCCGTTGTTTATGCTTTTGATACGTTTCGACCCTACTTGGTTCTTAATAAGACCATTGTTTATACCGACCATTCTGCATTGAGGTACTTGTTTCTAAACAAGATGCCAAGCCCCGTCTCATCCGTTGGGTCTTGCTTTTGCAAGAGTTCGACATTGAGATCAAGGACAAAAAGGGGCTGAAAATGTGGCGACCGATCATTTGAGTAGGCTCGAAAACTCTCACCTTGAGGAGTTGCAAGAGCATGATATTGATGATGTTTTTCCTGATGAGTATTTGATGCAGGTTGAAGTTGATGAAGCACCATGGTATGCCGATATTGCTAACTATCTTTGTGCAGTGTGATTCCCAAAGAAATGTCATCTCAACAAAAGAAGAAATTCTTTTCTGAGATAAAACATTATTTTTGGGAAGATCCATATTTGTTTAGAATGTGTGCAGATGGGATGATCAGGAGATGTGTGTCCGGTGCAGAAACCCGGAAGATTTTAGATGCATGTCATTACGGTCCAACCGGTGGTCATTATGGACCGTCTGTAACCGGTAAGAAAGTTTATGATGCAGGTTTCTACTGGCCGACCATTTTCAAGGAAGCTCAAACTCTAGTGGAGACTTGTGACTCTTTCCAGCGACAAGGTAACATCACTAAAAGGGATGAAATGCCCCAACAGATGATTCAAGTATGTGAAGTTTTTGATGTTTGGGGAATTGACTTCATGGGACCTTTCCCACCCTTCAATAAGTCCCTTTATATCTTAGTTGATGTTGATTATGTGTCCAAGTGGGCGGAAGCCAAGGCTTTACCCACTAATGATGCTAGAGTGGTCATAGACTTTTTGAAGCAGTTGTTTCGTCGGTTTGGTGTCCCTAGAGCCCTTATTAGTGACCGCGATACCCATTTTGCCAATCATCAATTGGCCAAGGTGCTAAAGAGGTATGGTGTAACTCACCGTTTCTCTACTTCCTACCATCCTCAGACTAGCGGTCAAGTCGAGAACACCAACCGTGCGTTAAAATGAATTTTAGAAAAGACCGTAGGAGATAACCCCAAGATTTGGTCTAAGAAGTTAGATGATGCTCTATGGGCATTTCGGACCGCCTATAAGACGCCTATTGGTACTACACCATATCGGCTTCTTTATGGGAAGACTTGTCACCTACCGGTTGAAATCGAACATAAGGCATATTGGGCTTTGAAAAATTGTAACATGGATTTGTTAGAAGCAGGTGAACATAGGTTTTTACAATTGCATGAGCTTGATGAGCTTAGATTAGGTGCCTATGATAGTTCCATGTTATATAAAGAAAGAACCAAAGTTTGGCATGACAAAAAGCTCCGTAGGAAAGACTTTAAAGTCGGTGATAAAGTCTTGTTGTTTTTGTCAAAGTTTAAGATTAAGCAACCTAAATTGACCTCACGTTGGATAGGACCCTATGAAATTAAGCACGTGTATCCGTCCGGGTATGTTGAGTTGTTTAAAAAGAATGGCGGGTCGTTTATTGTTAATGGTCACAGGTTAAAGATATATCAGGAGGAAGAAGCTGTTGGGGGAGTTGTCATTGAGGAGCTCCCATTGTTTGATTTAGATGAGTGACGGATGATCGAGTCTAGCTAAAGACTCTTAAATAAATTAAGCGCTTCGCGGGAAGCAACCCATGTTTCGTATTTCTTGTTTTCAATCAATTTTGCTCATTTCTTTGTTTTTAAGGTGTTCGTGTCGAGATTTACAGGTCTGGAGGCGTTCCCACGCGTTACAGTAAGTCGATTCATGAGTAAAAAAGGTAAGTGTGGGGGGGACACTGCGCCGCAGTGTCTTCAGTTTGATGCGCCGCAGCTCTTTAGGTAGCGCAGCAACTTAAATCTCTGCCTAAGGACTGCGCCGCAGTAAGGTGGATGCGACGCAGTCCATGTGATGTTTTTCAGAAAATCCAGAAAATATTTTAAAAAAAAAAAATAAAAATAAAAATATTTTAATCACTGCGCCGCAGTGTGAAAGGAGGCTGTGACGCAGTACTCTCCAGATCGGGTCAAACACAAAAAAGGGTGGCTAGGGTTAATTTGCTTTTACCTTTAATAAAAATTCACTCCACCCTCTTTTTCTCTCTAATAATTCAGCCGATCTCCCTTTCTTTTCCACCTTATTTTCTTCAAATTTTAATCCTTCTTTTTAATTATAATCATCATGACCAGGCAACGAAAGGTTAGTATCTCTTCTTCATCTTTCTTTGCTCCTTTTCTTTATTTAATTTCGTAGTTTTATGTTCATCAAATTCGAATCTATATACCTTTATGCTTAAATTGATTGTTTATGTTCGAATTTGAGATTAATGGGGTCTAGAACAATGAGGGTTGGTTGATTTGTTGAAAAATTGATGATTAACCTCCATGATATTGTTTTAATCGAATTAATTTAGGGGTGCTTAAGGTTTGTCTACTTATTTATAAAACCCTAAATGTTGAGTTTGTTGAATGAATTTTTGACGGAGTATATGTATTCTGGCTGACCCTGCCCAGTTCCCATATGACTGCGCCGCAGTCCTCACACTGCGACGCAGTGTTCAAGCAGAAAATCTGACTGCAACGCAGTGTTGGGGGACTGCGCCGCAGTGAAACCCAGTACTGCCCAGCTTCTTGTTTCACTTAAATATATGTCGGGGTTTGTTAGTTTTGATGTTTTTCTTGTATGTGCAGCAAGTTGTTACAGGTAGACGTGTTCCAAGAGGGTCTAATGGAACCTCAACTTCATCTGTACCTAATTAGGGAACTTCCAACGTTCCTCCTGCTCAAACTCAAGAAGCACTTGACATGAGGCCCGAGTCTCATGCCTGGCTCAAATGGCCCCGTGCTACTCCTGAGGACAAGGTTGAGTACACCAACATGTTAGCTAAGCTGGTTCATAAGGACATTGAGCAGCCGAGATATATGGAGGCTAATATGCTTGATATGCTTAATATTCGTGAGGACATTAGTAGGTTGATGCGCCTCATGGGTCAGACTAGTGATGTGCATGGTAATCGGACCGAGATTGAGTTTAGTATGTGGATAGATATTTTTCATAATAGGGAACCTGTTTGTTGAGAGTGGTGTCTTGAGGTCTATTCTACCATTAATGTTAAGGGAAATGATGCCGCCAAAAGCATTTTTGATGACAAGGTAATTTTCTTTCGGTGCGGGGGTAAGGATAGATCGCTGACGATTGCTGAGTTTGGTATGGTTACGGGCATGTATAGTAGGGAGATGATAGAAAATAACCATACATTTAAAAACTTGTTGTATTCTGCTGCTAGAACTGGTCAGGAGTTTAGAGAGGGTAATCAGCGAGATTATTATACTCGGATTTTTGGGGGTAAAGTATGGAATGCAGCTCGTGGGGCGAATACTATCCATTCGCCCATTTTGCGGATTTTTCATAAGATGATTGTATTTTTCCTTGTCCAGCGTTCAAATCAGCGGGACAAGGTCTACTTGGAGGATTTGTGGTTGTTGAGGTTGTTTCATGAGGGTGGTCCTTACAAGACTGCTTGTGCCCCTTATGTTTTGGCCAAGCATATGGGCACCCGCGGGATGCGAGATAGGAGTTTGGTTTGTGGCCATTTTATCACGAAAATGGTCAAGTTTTTTTAGTGTGAAAATGATAGGGCGAATGCAGCGGTTAATTTGAATTGGAAGCCTTTGAAGGCGTTTACATACCCGGATTTGAACCATTTTGGATTACTCCGCCCTCAAACGCATAGAGATATTTATGAGTTGATTCATTTGGTAATGCCTCCTCTGAGGGGGATGATGGAGATGAGGAGATGGATGATGCACCAGAGCAGCCACCAGAGCCAGCACGATGTCCTAAGCGTCGTGCCACCACTTCTACTACAGGTGCATACTCATCTGCTGCCCCTGCTGCTTGGGACTTCTCTTCTTTAGAGGCCACTGTGAACAACATGTGGCAGTCACAGCAGCAGTTCCAGTCCAGGATGGATCAAGATTTTCGATGGATAGGTTCAGGTGTGAGCCGTGTGATGTATGATCAGCAACGGTACCAGCCGATGTGGGAGGCTGGCTTTCAGGGGCGTGATTTCACACCGCCCTAGCCTTTTCCAGACTACAAGCCTCCTAGCATTTTCATTCTGGACCAGAGGACTGGTGGGTTCTATTATCCACCCGAGCGCCAGTATGAGCGGCCTCCTTCCCACGACCTCGGGGGAACGGGGCCCGATCATCCAGTTTCTTTTGGCTCTTATGCAGGTACCCAGGGTGGAGATGCAGGCGCAGGAGGTTCAGCAGTTCAGACTGGAGCTGAGTAGGTGGTTGCGTCATTCTTTGGTCCACCAGGTGGTGGTATGCCGGGATACCCCCTACCAGCTGATCAGATGATGCGAGTTGATGCTGAGGAGCGCCGTCTTCACGTTTATGATGGCTTGTATCATTTAATTGTTTGAACAATTTCCATTTTAGTACTTTATTTCCATTTGTTTGGTTTGTATCCACCCTACGGGGTGATGAGACTTCGTATTTTTCTTTCCTTTCATTACATTTCGAATAAGTAGGGATAGTGATTTGCATGCTTAATTATATAATCTGTTGCCTGTTAATCGTGTGTTCATGTTGAATAGCAAGTTTTGTCGTATGCATATGTTGGCAGTAAGTTCAGCGCCTTATTCTTGTTGGCATCATTCAAGCATGGAACACCCGTCATACCCGGCAAGTTTTTCTTGTTCTTATTTTGCTTTTTGTTTACTTTCCCCTATTTCCCATAGTTTGCCTTAGTTCATTGGACATTGAGGGCATTGTCCAACTCAAGTGTGTGTGGGGGGGGGGGGGGGTGGTAAATAGGAAAAAGTCGGGTATTTTAGAGGAATTTTAAACTTTTACATGCTTGTCCTTGTAGTTAATTGCTGTTGTCACCTAATTATAGATATTAATGAGCAATTTGACTACACCCTTGGTACAAAATTTAATTGGTGGAATGTGTCTTGATTTATTAATTAGGCAATCCCTTCTAGATTAATAACATGACTAGCACGCTTATAGCACCAAAACACCAAGTATGTGAGATTCTTGATCATTTATAGATATGCTAGGTGTTTACGGATTTGGATTGATTGGCCTTGTAAATTTTTCCCTCTCGTAGGCTTTTGAATTTATTCAAGAGTAAGGGTTTGACTTAGAACTTTGAACTATGATGTGCAAGTTTGAGGTTAGTTTTTCCATTTCCGGGTTACTTTCAGTTGCTATGAGTGTGCCGGTGATTGCGTTGATTCTAGAACTTGTCCTGGTTGATCATTCCGAATAACTAGATGGGGAAGAGGCAAATTTAGGATTAAAACCTTTGTTCTTTGTTTGTTCACCCCTTGTTTTGTATACATTTGTTATGTGCCTGTTTTGTTAATGTGCTTAGTAGCTAACTACACTGGTTAGTGAACCACCTGTGAAACCCTTATGTTGCACTCACTTTTAGTGCAAGAAACAATAGAAAACATGTTGTCATTAGCCTGTTCTTTGTTATTAAATCCACCTTATATGTACACCTTTCCTAGCCATGCCGATAGTCGAAGTCCCGGTGGGTCATTGGTTGCCTATGCTATTGGATGGTTTGGGTTTGTCTTATTATGTCGGGTTGGGATATTCTCTGTTACTGAGAATAGATTGATTTCGTCATGATGTTTGGATTAAGTCTAGATTGTTCATCTTAGCATATTATTACATGATTTGTCACTGTTTCGTTATTAATTAGAGAATACCAATTAGTCAGAGTAAAAGTAGCTCACAAAAAAAAAAGAATAAAAGAATTGAAAAACAGAAAAAATAGATAAAAAATGAAAAAGAGCTTGGGCTGTCAGTTGGTATTTCTCACCTTTGGTCAAATCATTTTTATTAGTTGGTTCATCAATAACACCAACAAAAGCTTCATTGTTTCTAAAATCTATAGAGTTGAGTTGGTACATCTTTATAAACCAACAAAAGGATCTTGTAATGCTATATTCTGTAGTTTTCATGTTTGGGTTGGCACATTCGTTAGAGCCAACATTGGGTAGTCTTGGTTGATTGAGTTGTTTGATGTCATACGCCACAATGGTGTCAATTTTTAATCATTCTATTGGGGTATTGTCGGGACAACTTATCGGGTTTTGGACCGTTGGCAACTAATGACATGGGATTTATGGATTAGACTATTATGTAAAAATTGTGTTAATTGTTATGTTATTTCCTTTTAACACCAGTTGTTATCCTAAATTTCCATACCCTTTTAAATACCCTGTTTAGCCTCAGAGATCATTACAACCCATTAAAGACCTCTTCTGATAGACGTCCTGGTGCTTGCGCCATGATGGGGCAGGAACGATTCTAGTACAAGCCTATGGTAAAAGATTATGCATCACGACTAGGCCTTGAGTGATTATTCAAATATTCAACCCCAATAGTAAGTTAGTTGGAGTAGGATAGAGGATATATCATTGATTCATTGTTCAGTGCTTAGTCGTGTTATTGAGGCTTGTGTATCAGTCAAGTATTGTCAAACATTCCAGTTTTCATTTAAGATTAAAACTGCTTAACCATCTCTTTTCATTTTCATGTATGGTTTAGCTTCTTTTTGATTACTGACATGTTATTCCCATGTATGTACCAACGTAATTTGAGTTTTGAAGTTTGGAATTGCTTGAGGACAAGCAAAGCTTAAGTGTGGGGGGGTTTGATATGCCTTATTTTATACCATTTTCCCACGATGTATTTAATTGTTTTTAAGTGGTTTTCAAGTCGTTTTTGTATACATTTGTTCCGTTTATGGTATTTGTTAGTGTTTCAGGATATTAACAGGTATTTGAGCATAATTCTGGAAGAAAACGACATTTTTAGGCGAAATGAGTGCTTACGGACGTTTTACAAGGCACGAAACTGAATTTGGTTCTGGTCAACGAAAGTCAACAGATCACTGCGGCGCAGTCCTGGACTGCGCAGCAACACTGAGGCAGAGAATTACACTGCACCGCAGTGAGCCAAACTGCGACGCAGTCGTGTCTAGTTCATGCCAGCAATAAGTCAACGTCAGTCAATGGTCAACAAAGTCAAAGTGGCACTGTGACGCAGTGGTTAAGATGCGCCGCAGTGTACCACGGGATTTTGATATATTTTTGGAGAAACTATAAATAGCTTGCAAAAACATTCCTAAACCCTATCTTAGTTTTCCCAGCCACTTTTGAGCACCTTAGAAGCAGATTTTCATCAGTTTAATCCTCTTTGAAGATCAAGAACGAGATTGGACGATTTCCGTTATTTGCTTTCATTTATTTGTATTCGGTAACGATGAATTCTTTCATTTTGATTTGTTATTTCATATTTAATATGAGTGGCTAATCACTTTATCATCCATCTTGATAAAGTGAGACAATATGTAAGGATTGCACTATTTTATTAATTCAAAGTTGATTTCAATTATCGTTGTGTCGAGATCTTGATGAATTGATTCTTTATTAATTATTATTTTGATATTGGTGATATGTATGTTCTTCGTTAGTGGTACTAGTTGAACATATATGTGATTTCAATTAATTATCTTTAATCAATCGTCACTAGTTCATGGTATGATAGTGAATGTCATTTTAATAAAAGGAATATTTTTGTCAACGTGTTGATTGACGGTTGGTGGTACCACGTTGTCGTCACATAGATACAATTGTTAATTAGATAGTCAAACAAACTAATTGGTTAGCGAAATTGTTTAAAGCATTGGTGGTACCGGCTTTTACGAAGGAACTGATTAATTAGGTGATGGAAATGATTTTACAAACGTTGGTGGTACCAGTTTGTGTCTCTATTTTGTCACGATTATCATTGTCAACTTAATTGAATTTCAACTTCATTTATGTGCAATCTGAACATGTTGTTGAGCGGATTCGAGATGGATGCCTTTTAAATTATTGTTTACAATCAATTTTCTCTATCGTTTTAGGACGATCCCTGCCCCGGTAACACCGTATTTAATTTATTTACTTTTACTTCTGTTTTTGCAAAGTGACAATTCGGTCACAAAACCCCCTCATTTCTACTTGAACTACTTTATTTTAACAATTGCTTTACTTAGTCCTTGTGATCGACCTCGGATTTACCAAGCTAACTATACTGCATATGAACGGGTTCACTGCCTGTGAGTGTGTTGTAGTCAGTCGCTAGGTGATTCGTGTTATTAAATTTTAAGACTCGATTTCACACATCAACTACTATTGCAGGATACTTTATACCGAAGGGAAGTCACGTGTTGGTTAGTCGACTTGGCTTGGGAAGGAATCCAAATATATGGGAAGATCCACTTCGGTTTGGCCCTGATCGTCATCTACGTGAAGAATTAGCAAATCAAGTGGTTCTTTCGGATGATGGAGGAATTGCGGAGGCTTTCATTTAGCACAGGGAAGCGTGGCTGCCCTGCGGTGTTGTTGGGCTCAACCATCACTATAATGTTGTTTGCTTTAATTCTTCAAGGATTCACTTGGAGCATTACGAATAATGAGTCATCAATTAGCCTTACTGAAAATACCAATGACCTTTGCTTGGCTAAGCCACTTGTAGCCATCGCTAAAGCACGACTGCCTCAATATCTCTACCCTAAAAGCTAAATTGAATGAATATATATGGCTCTTTGGGGCGTTTTCATATATATATATATATATATATTCATATCAGTTTCTCATTTCTAATATGTTTCGCGTGTACATTAACTAAAGATAATTGTAAATGATGGATGTTAAATTAATTCATGATAATAAACTGATAAGTGATTTATTTTAGGTTTTTCCCTCATGTCTTTCGGTCATTTTTAATGCAAATATGAGTTGAAATAGTGAACTTTTAGTACTTAATGAAATGAAATGTTTTCGCAGGTTCACGAAGCTTACAATTGAGGGTAGACATCATTAAACAACTCAACTAAGATGCCACAAGACATTACAAGAAACAAAGCGAAGAAACAGAAGCAAAATGCGAAGATCAGATCCTTCACCGCTCGTGGCACCTCACCAGCACCTCTCCCCTTTCACATAACCTAGAGGAGCGCCACTCCTCGAGCCTTATGAAAGCCACTCGCCGAGGCGGTGGCTGAACCGACATTTGAGTTATAAATAGAAATATAAACCTCAATTTCCAGATAGAGCACAATTAACCTACCAGACGAAAAACCTACCTTGTAGGTCAAAAATCAAGAGCTCCTAAGGGGACTTTAGACTACCAAATACCTCTTGTCTACAGATTTTCAATCTAGGAGTATTATCTTTCTTTATTTCAGTTAGTATACGACGTCGTTTTACTTTTTGTAGTTTTTTCCCTTTAATTATGTTTGGCTTGTAGGTTAATACTTGTTTGGATGATGTGATCATGTCGACTATTTATTTGTTGTATTTTATGTTAGATCTATTAGATTGTATTTATTTTTACCGTTGGTCCATGATTTTCTAATTTTTCATATTATCATTAATTTTATATCAATGATTTGTTAGTTTATTTGTAGCTTGATCTGTCTATAATCGATCATTGAGATTTAATATATTGTTAATTTAAAACGATTAATTGCTCTATTATTAATTGTAAAAAGTGATTCTACTCTAAAGTGTGAATCCGGAATTACTATAATTAGAACTAGATGAACATGATGCTTAATAATGTTTTAGGAGATCTAGTGAACGGAGACAGGACCTAGACCACCTAGAATAACTAATACGAAATGATTGGCTTAACATCTGAGTATACGCATAAGTTACATCATAAAACACATAATAAGTTAATCTAACGAGGACCAAATTAAAGGGTAGAGTAAATACTAGGATCTCTACTACTTTTGTGAAATAAGTATAACTAGGATCAATCTGAACCGTGAAAAAGTCTTCTAACAGTCCAACATTAAAATTAAGAAAAATAGACTGTCGTTATGCATGTGATCTGAATTCCAAACTAATATATTTTTAATAGTATTTTTCTACATTTTAAAAGCAATTAACTTGTCAAGGCTTCTCACAGACCAGCGGTTGAGGCCTTTAATTTACTGTTTACTTTTTATCTTACATAGTTTAATTAAAATCGTGACAACTTACAACCACTTTATAATTACACACATTGCTAGATTAAGTATGTTAGGTCCAGTTTTGGTGAAAACTGGAGAGTCTCCAGGCGCATCTGGAGACCAGAAGATTTGTCCAGAAATATTAGAAGTCCAGTTGCAAGGTACAGTTTATGCAACTGAAGACTTCCTCCAGTTGAGATCTGATCAAACCTGAAGACATTCCAATTGAAGTCGAAGACAACAAATGGAAGATAGAAAACATACATGGCAGCGAAGCCCAGTGGATGTTTTACCCAGATCAAGACTGGAGAACCATCAGTGTAAAGTACTTACAAAGCTTTACACTGATTACGAGGAAGACCTTTTGCTTTATGTACCTTTATCCGGATAATAGCATTTATCTATGTATAAAGTACAAAAGTACATAAAGCAGGTTGGATAAAGTGACTTTATGTCATACTTTATCAAGCATTTCAAAGGAAGTCAAATTGTTTCCTTAAATGCTCTCAACCATATTTGTACGACAAAGTTGGAATCCCAATACCAACTTTGTCT
Organism: Erigeron breviscapus; assembly: GCA_034093135.1. Lineage (NCBI taxonomy): Eukaryota > Viridiplantae > Streptophyta > Magnoliopsida > Asterales > Asteraceae > Erigeron > Erigeron breviscapus. The sequence continues at coordinate 470,742 of CM067174.1, forward strand.
ATAAATAGAGGTCTTTGCACAACCAAGAAACAACTTTGCATATTCAGACATTTGCATATTCTTGGTGACTTGTGCAATATTCTCTCAATCGCAAAAAGGAACATTTCACAACTTTAAGTGTTTCGATTGTTAAGAGAATTTCCAAGTATTAGATCGATTGTAATTCATAGGTTGTTAGGATATTTACATTATTGTTTTATCTTGGTTCCGCAACAACCTTGTAACTTATTTAAAGTTAATAAATAAATTACACTTGAAAACTTACATATCGTCTCACCAGATTTACTTTTCAAGTACTTTACTTATTGCATTGTCTTTACTTATTATACATTGTCACCTTAATAAGTAATTGTAAGTCCCCTGGTACGGATCGTCAATAGCTTGCTCCAGTTATCTTGAGGTGCGGAATCCCTCACAATAACTTGGTGATCAACAAAAAGCCCCTAGATCACCTGCTGCCTCGCAGATCTTCTTCGGGCTAGCGGAACAACCTTTGACGACTTAACCTGCACAAGTATGCTTGATATTTCGACAAATGTTCAACCCTAAACTCTGTTAGGGTTCGGTTTATATAGGTATCAATACGACTGGGCTTCTGCAAATACGGAGTCGTATTTACCACTGTGAATTGCGAACTCGCAATTCACACTTAGCAGATTTACTATACATTCAATACTTAAACTTAATCTAATATTCTATGCATAATACTAAGTTCATTAATGACAATCACATTACAAAGACATATAACAATATAAGCCCAAACAATCTAGACTGCTATTGACATAGATGTGCACTTACAGACTCCCCCTTGGCAATAGCTTCTAGACGTTAACAAACATATGTCTTTGTCTTGTCTTTGTCATCAATCTACTTCCTCTGCTTTTTCTTCTTGCTCTTGCTCTGCTCCTTCTCAGTCTCAGTCTCAGTCTCAGTCTCAGTCTCGAAATCAGAATCTGACTCTGACTCTGAAGGAGTATGAGTCAACCCTAACCGTTCTTTCTCTTGATCCCACATAGATCCTGGATCATAATAATAATCCGCAATCTCTGCCCTAGCTCTCATATGAGCTTGTGGATCATATCCCAACCTCTTCTCCAGTCGATGAACAATTGCAGGATGCAAATCTGACTCGGTAGAAGTATTATTGGTAGAGTCGGTCTTGGTAGACTCACTATCCTGAGCACTAGCATTATCAGCATCAAGAGCAATAGCATCAGATTGCCCTACCAAACCCTTATCCTTATCTAATCGATCAACGTCAACATCTTCTGTAAGGGGTTTGGTTTGAGGTGCATCAGACTCAACTACCATCTTCACCCCTGTGACAACCAGTTCTTGAGTCTGAGGAGCTTCTGAGGTAGCCTTGCCAGCGACACCAGCCTGGCTAGACTCTCCTTGAGTCTCTGTTCTGAACACAGAACTCCCTCCTAGCTCTTGAGTAGCTCTAGCAGCATCTGGATCTTCATTCTGATCATCATCATGCCCTGCTTTAGCCAGCTCATCACCTCTGCAACCTAAGCTGTCTCTCTCAGCTCTAACCTTGAGATAGTTATCGATGAGCTCATGTAGTTTTTCTTCAGAGATCTTGACTCCCTTCTTCAATGCATCTGCTTCTTCAGACCAGACCACTAGCCTGACCCGCTCCTGACTCACTAGCTTCTTCAGTACCAGATCCACTAGCTCTAGCTCCAGACCACTAGCTTCTTCAGTACCAGACCACTAGCTCTTCAGCTACCAGATCCACTAGCCTGACCCGCTCCTGACTCACTAGCTTCTTCAGTACCAGATCCACTAGCTCTGACCCGCTCCTGACTCACTAGCTTCTTCAGTACCAGATCCACTAGCTCTGACCCGCTCCTGACTCACTAGCTTCTTCAGTACCAGATCCACTAGCTCTGACCCGCTCCTGACTCACTAGCTTCTTCAGTACCAGATCCACTAGCTCTGACCCGCTCCTGACTCACTAGCTTCTTCAGTACCAGATCCACTAGCTCTAGCTCCAGACCACTAGCTTCTTCAGTACCAGACCCACTAGCTCTCTTCAGCATACCAGATCCACTAGCCTGACCCGCTCCTGACTCACTAGCTTCTTCAGTACCAGATCCACTAGCTCTGACCCGCTCCTGACTCACTAGCTTCTTCAGTACCAGATCCACTAGCCTGACCCGCTCCTGACTCACTAGCTTCTTCAGTACCAGATCCACTAGCTCTAGACCCGCTCCTGACTCACTAGCTTCTTCAGTACCAGATCCACTAGCTCTGACCCGCTCCTGACTCACTAGCTTCTTCAGTACCAGATCCACTAGCTCTGACCCGCTCCTGACTCACTAGCTTCTTCAGTACCAGATCCACTAGCTCTGACCCGCTCCTGACTCACTAGCTTCTTCAGTACCAGATCCACTAGCTCTGACCCGCTCCTGACTCACTAGCTTCTTCAGTACCAGATCCACTAGCTCTGACCCGCTCCTGACTCACTAGCTTCTTCAGTACCAGATCCACTAGCTCTGACCCGCTCCTGACTCACTAGCTTCTTCAGTACCAGATCCACTAGCTCTGACCCGCTCCTGACTCACTAGCTTCTTCAGTACCAGATCCACTAGCTCTAGCTCCAGACCACTAGCTTCTTCAGTACCAGACCCACTAGCTCTTCAGCTACCAGATCCACTAGCCTGACCCGCTCCTGACCCACTAGCTTCTTCAGTACCAGACCCACTAGCTCTTCAGCTACCAGATCCACTAGCCTGACCCGCTCCTGACTCACTAGCTTCTTCAGTACCAGATCCACTAGCTCTGACCCTGCTCCTGACTCACTAGCTTCTTCAGTACCAGATCCACTAGCTCTGACCCGCTCCTGACTCACTAGCTTCTTCAGTACCAGATCCACTAGCTCTGACCCGCTCCTGACCCACTACTCCTTCAGCATCCATACCAGATCCACTAGCCTGACCCGCTCCTGACCCACTAGCTTCTTCAGTACCAGACCCACTAGCTCTAGCTGCTTCATAACTAACTGCAACTCCATCTACATAATCATCTATATCCCGGTCAAGGTCCGCATCTACTAGGTCATCAACATTGGTATTGTACCTTTGCACTTGAGCAATATCACCCTCTGGATCAGCCATCTCCTCCAAAAGATCATCAACAATCTCAGGATTGGCTCCAGGTTGGTTAATTAAATCATCTGCAACCTGTACAACATTTTCAGGCTCATTTGGCGCATCTGCCTGAACTACTACATCATGTAACTGCTCTGGAATCTCAACATCCTCAGCAGCTTCACCATCTTCTGGCTGAGGCCCTTCATAAGCTGATATGACCCCATCAGTAGGTGCTATGTAGTTGGCATTGATGATGGCACAGAACAATGCAACATCTTGTGCATTTGGATCATTATGGTATCGAGACACAAACTCATCATAACCACGTCGGATGATCGAGCTCACTTGCTTCACTTCTCCTACAGCAGGTAGATTTGGAAGTCGAGCATTGATTATCATCATCACGAACCGAGGATACATCAAAAACCTCCTCTTTCCTGTGGCTGTGATCTGTTTCTTCATCTCATCGAAGAAGAATTTCGAGAAACTATACGGCTTGTTAAATACCAAGCCCACCATCTGTGCTTGGGCTTCCTGGTTCAACGTATCATAACCAGACTTCTTGTTGCTTAAACTAACCAGCAACACATGCGCAAGATACCTCCACCTGCCATAAAAACCCTTCTTGAACAGAGTTTTACTTGACATATCTGCAGCAAACCCCATTCTTCTGAAAGCACCTTGAATGACTTCATGTCTGAACTTGGTGAGACCTGTAGCACCACCTTCTTGTTCAACTGTGCCCAGATTAAGAATGTTAACGAGGTCAGCAGCTGTGAACTATATCTGCTGCCCAGCAACTATGGTATGAAAGATATACACATCTCCTGCCTTCACACAGTCAGCATTATTCCAGAAATCTCTGAGATAATCTAAATATATGACTGGAGAATGTGTAAGAACATGATGAATCCTTGATCTTCGGAAAAAGGCAAATATCTCGTGATAAGTAAGCCGTTCCTTCCTGATTATCATCGAAGTTCATCACATAATTATGACTGCTATGAAATTTCTTGCCATTTCTGTAATCAATAACAAATAATTAATTACTCAAATAGACATAAAAATTCATATGCATAACATACACAACTAAAATTATCCCGGTAATTTAGTCAGAAGCATAAATTATCCCTGTAATTTACAACATAACATAAATTATCTCTGTAATTTACAACATAACATAAATTATCTCTGTAATTTACAACATAACATAAATTATCCCTGTAATTTACAACATAACATAAATTATCTCTGTAATTTACAACATAACATAAATTATCTCTGTAATTTAGTTAAGCATCAATTAACTCATTTTCAAATCTTTATTAACATAAACTTTTGAAAATCTGTTAAGTCAAAAATACGAGGTCGTATCCCTGTAGTACGAGGTCGTATTTCAAGGTCAAAATACGGTCAACCAAACTCTAAAATACGAGGTCGTATTTTCCAATTTGGAAACGTATTAGTCCAGGTCGTAAATCGGCATCGTATTTCGAAAGTCAAACCAGTCAAAATAAATTGACATTTACGAGGTCGCAAATCTGGGCTAGCAAAACCCCAAATGCGAGTCCGTCGCACTGTTCATCTTCCCCAACGCGAAATCGCGATTTACCCAACCAAAACTGGTAAAAATTGTTTCTTTATACTCGTATTCAAACGATAAAGATACCCCAACCCTTAGTTTTAACCAAAAAACATCAGAATCGAAGAAACTAAGGAAACCTAATTCGAAAATTTTGAATCCTATTTTCTTGTTGCTTAAACTAACCAGCAACACATGCTCAAGATACCTCCACCTGCCATAAAAACCCTTCTTGAACAGAGTTTTACTTGACATATCTGCAGCAAACCCCATTCTTCTGAAAGCACCTTGAATGACTTCATGTCTGAACTTGGTGAGACCTGTAGCACCACCTTCTTGTTCAACTGTGCCCAGATTAAGAATGTTAACGAGGTCAGCAGCTGTGAACTGTATCTGCTGCCCAACAACTATGGTATGAAAGATATACACATCTCCTGCCTTCACACAGTCAGCATTATTCCAGAAATCTCTGAGATAATCTAAATATATGACTGGAGAATGTGTAAGAACATGATGAATCCTTGATCTTCGGAAAAAGGCAAATATCTCGTGATAGTAAGCCGTTCCTTCCTGATTATCATCGAAGTTCATCACATAATTATGACTGCTATGAAATTTCTTGCCATTTCTGTAATCAATAACAAATAATTAATTACTCAAATAGACATAAAAATTCATATGCATAACATACACAACTAAAATTATCCCGGTAATTTAGTCAGAAGCATAAATTATCCCTGTAATTTACAACATAACATAAATTATCTCTGTAATTTACAACATAACATAAATTATCTCTGTAATTTACAACATAACATAAATTATCTCTGTAATTTACAACATAACATAAATTATCTCTGTAATTTACAACATAACATAAATTATCTCTGTAATTTACAACATAACATAAATTATCTCTGTAATTTACAACATAACATAAATTATCTCTGTAATTTACAACATAACATAAATTATCTCTGTAATTTACAACATAACATAAATTATCTCTGTAATTTACAACATAACATAAATTATCTCTGTAATTTACAACATAACATAAATTATCTCTGTAATTTACAACATAACATAAATTATCTCTGTAATTTACAACATAACATAAATTATCTCTGTAATTTACAACATAACATAAATTATCTCTGTAATTTACAACATAACATAAATTATCTCTGTAATTTACAACATAACATAAATTATCTCTGTAATTTACAACATAACATAAATTATCTCTGTAATTTACAACATAACATAAATTATCTCTGTAATTTACAACATAACATAAATTATCTCTGTAATTTACAACATAACATAAATTATCTCTGTAATTTACAACATAACATAAATTATCTCTGTAATTTACAACATAACATAAATTATCTCTGTAATTTACAACATAACATAAATTATCTCTGTAATTTACAACATAACATAAATTATCTCTGTAATTTACAACATAACATAAATTATCTCTGTAATTTACAACATAACATAAATTATCTCTGTAATTTACAACATAACATAAATTATCTCTGTAATTTACAACATAACATAAATTATCTCTGTAATTTACAACATAACATAAATTATCTCTGTAATTTACAACATAACATAAATTATCCCTGTAATTTACAACATAACATAAATTATCTCTGTAATTTACAACATAACATAAATTATCTCTGTAATTTAGTTAAGCATCAATTAACTCATTTTCAAATCTTTATTAACATAAACTTTTGAAAATCTGTTAAGTCAAAAATACGAGGTCGTATCCCTGTACGAGGTCGTATTTGCTCTTAGCAATTACGAGGTCGTATCTCTTCTGCATTACGAGGTCGTATTTCAAGGTCAAAATACGGTCAACCAAACTCTAAAATACGAGGTCGTATTTCTAATCTTGACCAATTACGAGGTCGTATTCTGCTTCTTGCAATTACGAGGTCGTAATTACCTCCTGTAAGCATCAAATTTTCATCTTTTCCTCGATCTTCGTCTTAACCTGAAAAGTTAATAAACTTACACAAAATTCTTTAACTTTTCAACGATCAATCTTTCCAAAACTTTCTCGAATTTAGCTTTCCCGAATCTGTACCACTTGCAACAATCCATATATTTCTAACCAGTTATAAAATTGATTCTTCATTCTTATACCTCCCCCTCAATTTTATGACTAGGAAGTATAACGATGACTAATCATTATAACCACTATCATTTTTATGTCTTCCCCTCAATCTATGACTGGGATACATAGCTATGATAAAAAAAATATTGATTAAATACTTCATATTCTTATGAAAACACAATTGACTAGGTACTCCTCCTCAATTTATGACATGTTTTCATAACTATATGATCTAAATAATCAATCCTTAAGCCTTTCACATTCATATATGTTTCTATATCTAAGGTAGCAAAGACCTTTCATATTCAAACAATATATCTATGTCTAAGGCATAAAATATTAACTATGTAGCCTTTCACATTCAAACATGACATTTCTATGTCTCAGGCACAATATAGTCAATAACCTTTCATATTCACTTAACGTCTATGACTAAGATTTTTCTTAATCTTCTTCATTCACATTAAGTCTATATCTAAGGATTTATTTAACCTTCTACATTTACATTATGTCTATGTCTAAGACTTTAATAATCTTCTACATTCACTTAATGTCTATGTCTAAGGTTGCACATAACCTTCTACATTTACTTAATGTCTATGTCTAAGATTTCACATAACCTTCTACATTTACTTAATGTCTATGTCTAAGGTTTTACTAACATAGTTGATAATCTTTCATATTAAAATAAAATTATTTCTATATCTAAGATCTTCAACTAATAATGACCTTGCTATCAACATCTGTAATTACTATATAAATAATATATTATAAAAACCTGATGTTCTTAGCATTGTCTTGAATACTTCAGTCTTTTGCTTAGAAACCCTTCCTTTGGATTGACTTCTCTGCAAATACACTGAAAAAGAATTTCGAGACAACAAAATTTTAATTGCTATACCCGAAACTCGATCTTCCGAAACTTCAGATTTGAAAGACAAACTTCAAACTCTCTGTATCGTCATAATAATCAACTAATGCACCATAGCTTGTTGTAGTTCTCCCCCTCAACGATAAATTCCTCTGAATTAAGCATATGCAATCTTCCTTCTTGGATATATTGCTCGAGTCCCTGCTCGCCTTGCATAACCGGCATGTAATAGAGAAGTAGAATTTCCAACAATCAATCCTGAACTAGTTGACTCCCATGAAAACCAAAAACTTTGAAACTTGAATCACAAACTTCAGGAACATGGATCCTGTTTTAAAAGCAATTCTTTGTCTCCATAAATCAAAATGTTTCTTCTGATTATGATCAACATCTTCAGACAAAACATATAAAATACAGCTTCTTGTGCCTATACCTGCACAAACTAGCTTAAACAAAATACACAACGAGATCAAAATAAAAATGTTATTCTTCATTATTTCATTACTATAATATACGATAGTAACGACTTAATCTAGAACTACATTTTTCATTTTCTTCTCCAAATTTGTTATTCTTCACTATCATAAGTCACAAACATATGACATTATCTTAGTCTAGAACTACAAATCTTCAAGAACTTGAACCAAACTAAACCCTTATAATCAAGATTTTAAGGTTCAAAAGTAAGAATCTTAAGATCCCTGTCTTATCATTCTACCGATATTTATCTAGAATCTTAAGAACCCTGTCTTATCATTCTACGAATAACCTAAACTAAGGTCTTCCAACGCAAACTTATATAGATTCTGTTTCTAAAGTCACTTGTCTTTAACTATGTAAAAACATCTAACTGAAACCTAATCTCTTATATTTTTGCAAACGAGATCTTAATCATGCAAAACTCCCTTTTACCATATGGAATACTCCTATGATTGCCTCATCAAACTAGTATTCATCTTGGTTAAACTGGATAACAATTATAAATACTCCTATGATAGCCTCATCAAACTAATATTTATCTTTGTTCCGGATAGATTTGCATGATCCATATCTTGCTTCCATGGTGAGATCTTGCTCGACAACCTACAAAAACGAATATATGTCCGTTGTCCTGCACATCTCAACACACACATCAAATCTTCTCAAAGTAAAATCATACAATCTGAAGAATTGAATAAAGTAGCAAGATAAAAATGAATATACTTAGCAATCTATTATTAGCCTAAATCACTTTAAGGTCAAATAATTCACTGCAAGCACTTTCAAATTATGCACATAGTTTATCAAAATTATTTAGAAACTCTGTTCCAAATCTTTTTGATTCAAAAATCTTTCAAAGATCAAATTCAAAACTATGAACAACTCTGTGTCCATTCTAATGAAAATCTTCTTTCTAAGATATAAAATGATTCTTTTAAAGATAAAACTCAAAACTATGAACATCTCTGTGTTCATTCTTAAGAAAATCTTCTTTCTAAGAATCAATGCAAAGGCATTAACTCAATATCCGTTTATTGAAATCAACAACTCTGTGTTCTTTTCCTTAAACCCATATTCTGTTAATGTGACATACTTTCTTTTAGCTTTTGATCACAACACTATCGCTTAACTACCCTACTCGTTTATTCACTGTTCCATAAGAACGTAGTTGAGTCCTCTTGGAAACTAGATTCTATTTTGACTATATCTCTCGTGCAATAGGAACTTTTATTTAAACAATACAATACAAATAAAAATTTAAACATTTCACGAAAAACATAACACACACACAAACATACACTAAACATAAACGAATAACATAGTTACAAGAGCTAAAGTTACTGCTGATTAGATCAGATTTAGCATATTACATAAGCCTACTAGCGAGAAATAATTCTCTTATTATTAGTTATGAACAGTGATCCAAAAACGATTACCAATATGTTTGTCCTCTTAAACACTCGGTACTTCCAGTCTCCTTTTTGGTTTGTGACACTTTCGACATACCCTGGCCAAGGACAGTCACCATGCAACCCGAGTAGCATAATATGTCACTTAATCACGTTTGCGAACTTATGTGCCCCATATTCAGATACACTCTCACAATCGACACAAGCACTAAAATTAAGACATTTGGTGAGTAAAGTGAGAAAGTCTTTAAGAATCAAGTCAGCGGTGACAGGTCGGTGATTCCTCACGCGCAAAGCGACTTGACTTGACTCACGTACGGAAATATACTCAACATTGCATAATGCCAAGTACTTGCATATTTGTGTCATTATTTTAAGCACTTATGAAAACCCGTGACTTTCGATGAGACCCGTGTAGCGAACTTTCTGACAACCTATCCCAAGTTGGAAGCTTTAGGTAGGCTAGGTATACAAAGACACCCCAAGGACTTACTTGTTCGAATCTCAAAGGCCACATTAGCTTCATATTTTCAACAGATTTATTAGATATTTGCATATCTTGTCACAAATATACATCCGAAAAAGCAATACATACACATATATGTACCCGAGACCTTCTATATAAAGACCAAATATACCTAATTACAATGCAAGATCTTTCATAAGATTTAAAGGACTTGTCTATTTTAAGAACAAGCATTCTCAGCCATATATCTGAATACGTTTCCCATAAGAACATTGTATAAATTAAATTCAGATTATAAGGAAACCTTGGTACTTTGTGCCTATCGATACATCATATAATGGTATCACTGAACTAAGCAATTTAAAGTACAATTCGGTAGGCTTAAAAGCTAAAGTATCGTCACGTCTAATTATCTTGATGTAGTGACCTTACTCCTTTTATTATATTTCTTTTTCTTTTCAGATTTTTCTCATTTTTATTTTGCTTTTCTGACACTATCTGACACACATACATTACGACACAAACACTGACTCATTTTACAAAGTTCCTTTTGAGAGACACTGTCACTATAGATTTCTCATTCCAATCAATTGGACTAACAACTCGAAACGAGTTCGGTCGAAAGCCTTAGTGAACAGATCAGCTAAATTAAAGTCACTCGGCACCTTTTCTAGGACTATTAATTTCTTTTCAGCACAATCACGTATAAAATGAAACCTTATGTCTATGTGCTTAGTCCTACTGTGCTTAACAGGATTATTGGTTATGGATATGGTGGATTCATTGTCTATCTTTATGAGAGTACAAAGGAAATTCTAACCGTAATCTCCAGAGCCTGTGAACAAGCATTCACTCGCTGTAATGTATTCCGATCTCTCCCCTAAGAAAAATACCCACTGATGTCTACTTCCTCAAGAACACCAATTTCTTCATCCCTGTGATTAAACTAGTGCACTTCTGGAACTGACATATAACATAACCAACAACATAAATCAAACATATAAAAATTAGAACATGTACTATAGATCATCATCTAGTCATGATCTTCTATAGTACTTTGTCTATCACATGAACAATAATAAATATAAACTAATTAGAACAAGTCTTCTTGGAACATTGATCATGTGTTTCATGGATCTTTCTCTTTCGTCCATCTAACACATCTTCAAAGTCCTTGACAGCTTGCTCATGAGACCTACAGATCTCTTCTTGTTCAGGAGTTAACACAAGAGGCACAACTTTCGGACAATCATAGCTGCGATCCTCCTTGTTAACTTCTACACTCCATACCTTGTCAATCAAAACCCGAGGAAAACAAAATCTTGAAAATTCCATCTCGGTAAAAACTTGATCACTACCCTTTAATGTATAATGAGTAAGATAGACTTTTTCCTTTTCTAAGTCCTTCTTATATATTGATACACTTGGCAAAAGGTTCTGATCCTGTTTTTCAACAAAATTAACATTATCAATGAAGATGCTTCCTTTTACAACTCTTCCAACCCCGGAAATTTTTCCGCCTTTGGAATCCATAAAACAGACATAAGACCCTTTAACAGGTGTAAACTCCGTTAACAGTCTCTTGTCACCAGTCATATGTCTTGAACATCCACTATCGACAAACCATAACCCTTTAGTTCTCCTTAGTGGCTCCTTATGTTCAACAACCTCAAGATGTGCCATCAAGCTCGTCTCAACTTTGGAGACATCTTCGTTCTTAGCTCTTACTGGTTCTGACGATTCAGGTTCCTCTTCTACCCTCTGATGAACACTACCATGATCAATGGCACTTACCCTAGGATCAAATGAATTATCAGCAAGATCATTCATTTCTTCATCAAGGTCTTGAATTATTGCCATGAATGCATGATTCTGATCATCGGTACTAGTTGAACCCCAATTATAAGTACCATCAGATTGAACAACTAAAGCTCTTGAGTTGTCCGTTTCTCCTGAGCTTCGGTTCCCAGTATTAGCATATTGATGTCCGGAATTCTGACTCACTATAGAACCACTTTGATTGAAGTTCTGACGGCCTGTAGCTGAATTGTTGTCCCGTCTTGGCCTCTGACACTCCCTTGCAAAATGTCCAAAACCATCACAGTTATAACACTTCACCTTGGTCTTGTCAAACCCTACTTTGCCATTCACAACCTTCCTTCCGGTTCTATCTGTGAAACGCTGAACTCTCAATGTTAACATAGCTAATTGCCAGTTCAGATCCATTTCTTTCAAGTCATCTGGATCAACTTGCTTGTAATCCTCCCTAACCAAATCAGGATCAGTTAGTTTTCCTCCAATTAACTTTTCATGAGCAGACACAAATGAAGCGAGCATGCCCAAATGTCCCTCTGCAGATCTTATGCTCATCGGCATCCCTGTGTAACCCGAGCTTGGAGAACTACCATTCTGAATCCCATTATGCACTACCATGGCCGATTCTGGAGAAGTTACATACATCAAGTTGCTATCAGAATCCGTTGACATCTTCATCTTGTCATCATCTCTACTATAGAAGGCAGTAATCCCTCCACTTGAAGATTTTGCAGAAGGAACACTTGATTTGCTATGATAAAGTTCAGGACGCTGAACAAAATCACTGCTACCTGCTTCCTTCGACTTCGTTTCATATCTTGACCTCTCAGCTTTCGAATGATCTGATCCAGAGTCCATGTGCTAAATTCGGGATTTTGTTGGATTGAAGTTACAAACCCTTCCCACTTAACTAGAAGAGCTTCCAACAACTTCTCGATGACATCTTCTGGATCAGGTTTGTACCCAAAGTATGCAAGCTCAAACAGCAGATGACTGTAACAAATCAAGATCTCATCAAGATGTTCATCTTTGAAGCTAGTAAAGACATAATACTGCTTCTTTAGCAAATCCTTCCTTCTCTTCTTGAGATCATCATCACCTTCACAATGCTCTTTGAGTGCATCCCATAAGCCTTTTGCACTGTCATACATTTCAAACAAGTGCAAGAATTCCCCTTGAAGAGCCATTCGGAGTGATCCTAAAGCTTTACTTTCTGCTTCGTAATCTTTCTTTTGATCGACAGTCATTTGCTCATACGAAGCTACTTTTCCACCACCAGAACCAGTAGGTTCTTTGTCATTTTGCACAGTGGGATGAACATAACCATTAACAATACATATCCACATCCTTACATCCATTAACCTGCAATATGACTCGAATCTGCCCTTCCAACTGAAATATCTATCAAGGCTTATTAACTTGGGCGGTGAGTTGGCCTTTCCGGTTTCGTGATCCATAAAAATTAGTTGATTCAGCAAAGATTGATAATTTGCAGGTAATTGAGACGTCATTTTCTCCGAGCTAGCAAAATTCACGAACTGTTTATAAAAAACGAGGTCGTAAAAGTTCACGAGGTCGTAAAGAAAAACGAGGTCGCAATTAAATACTCGAGGTCGTAATTGAACTGGCGAGGTCTTAAAGAGCTCACGAGGTCGCAAACGAAAAACGAGGTCGCAATTAAATACTCGAGGTCGTAATTGAACTGGCGAGGTCTTAAAGAGCTCACGAGGTCGCAATTAAATACTCGAGGTCGTAATTGAACTGGCGAGGTCTTAAAGAGCTCACGAGGTCGCAAACGAAAAACGAGGTCGCAAACGATGCTGGAATCCTTAGATCTCTTGAATTCGAAACCCTAAAAACCAACAACAATACCTTCGACTGCTGTAAATACAAATAGAGGTCACAAACAAGATTTCCGATCGTAAACTCGTGAAAGAATCACGTCTAAACGACCCTAAATCAATATTGTCTATCACCAACAAGCTATAACCTTCCGGTATAAAACCAAGAGGCTCTGATACCAAATGTAAGTCCCCTGGTACGGATCATCAATAGCTTGCTCCAGCTATCTTGAGGTGCGGAATCCCTCACAATAACTTGGTGATCAACAAAAAGCCCCTAGATCACCTGCTGCCTCGCAGATCTTCTTCGGGCTAGCGGAACAACCTTTGACGACTTAACCTGCACAAGTATGCTTGATATTTCGACAAATGTTCAACCCTAAACTCTGTTAGGGTTCGGTTTATATAGGTATCAATACGACTGGGCTTCTGCAAATACGGAGTCGTATTTACCACTGTGAATTGCGAACTCGCAATTCACACTTAGCAGATTTACTATACATTCAATACTTAAACTTAATCTAGTATTCTATGTATAATACTAAGTTCATTAATGACAATCACATTACAAAGACATATAACAATATAAGCCCAAACAATCTAGACTGCTATTGACATAGATGTGCACTTACAGTAATATAACCATTAACCTGGTATATATCATCTGCAACTGGTCGTCTCCAGTTCAGTTAATATATTGCAAAGTAATCTCACCATTGACATAGAGGTGTCTTCAGTTATTACCATGTAACATCCCAAACATTTTTTGATGAACATTGACCAAGTCGTTAGTCAACGGTTGCCTTCCGTTAGGTTTATTTGTTTAAATGATAATGTGATAATGACTATGGTCATTATATAGGAGTAATGTGCCTTTGTGATAATGATTAATTTCATTAAATATGTTCAAGTGAAGAATTTAATAAGTCTTAATTGGATTACGTGATTAAATGCTTATGCGTTTAATATATTAAACGTGGGATTAATGTGTGAGAGTGCAATATGATTAAAGTGATGAAAATAATAATTAATGATAAATGATAAAGTCACAAAAGGTTTTCGATATGATTAAAAAGTCGTTAAGTGTTCTCGTATGCGTTAAACGAACAATTAGGTCATGAAACGAGTTATAGGGAAGTTCAAGGGCTTAGATGTTAAGTTTTCAAAGTTGTTCCACTATATATAGGACCTAAATTTCGTCCATAAGGTCATATGATCAGATCTAAACCCTTACAAAGTTTCACACACAAAACCCTAGCCTCTCTTTTGTTCCTTTGTGATTCATAAGCAATTCGGTGGTGATTTCTCTTCGGTTTTGATCCCTCAATCATCCCTAAAGTAATCCAAAGATCAATTGATGGTTTCATGGTGTTAATTAAGTTTTCATTGATGTCTTGAACTGATCTACAAAGTTTGAGGTCGTGAGGGTTTGAGATGAGTTCGAAACGAAAAGATCAAGAAATCCCGTTTTTACATACCACAACCCAGAAAACATCCGATCCCTGGAGATTAACCCGTCGGAACATCTTGAATTTTTGACTGTAGCTTCCTGACATATAGGTGAAGATTTTCAACCGTTGAATTTATCCATGGAGGTCTAGAAGTCGAGTTATAGGGCTGGAACAGTGGTATGAAATTCAGTTGACTTTGGCTTTAGGTCATCTTTAATCATTCTTTTGATTATCCTTCTGATTATGAGTTAAAGGTAGTATATCTTTCAATTTCATCATGATTTTCAGATCTTGTATTGATGTCAAGTTGTAGATTATGGTCTTGAGGTTTGATTATGAATAGATTACGTATTGAAATCGAAATTGATAGTTTTTGGACGTATAATCGATTCCAAATAATGTGTAAGTGATTTGTGGATCAACCGATGACATGAAGTCATCAATTGAGTCATATTTTGGGTGTATCCAAGTTCTAAAGGTCTTTGAGTGCCCTAGAAAAGTATAGAACTGAGTTTTGTTGTATCTGGTCTTCTTGAGGGCTAAAAGTCATTGGCAAGTGAATGGCGCAAAGCTGGAAACGTGCTCAAATTTCCTTGTTTAGCATTTATGCTTTATTGTAGCTTATAGGTTGATCTTATATTTGTTCTAGGTACCCCAGGATACTTGTCAAGCACCGTAACTTGTTAATTGGTTGTTGTTGAACTCCTTAAAGGTAAGATAACATCTTTTATCACATGAGGGACAACAAAACATAAGTTTTCATAAGTTAACTTCCCCAAATGAATGTTTGTGTGCTTTTATGTACTTGGGAAGGTATGGGAGGTTACTATGTGACATATTATGATTGCCATTGATGATATGTGGTAAGCTTTTGCATGCTATGATGAAACGATAATATGTTTATGTTATGAAATGATGGAATAAAGTAAATGATAAGCTCCAATGTTTATGATATAACGATAAGATGTTATGTTATTATAAAGATATGATGCTATAATGCAATTGATGATACGATGATGTATTGCTATGAAATTATGATAATGAAATGATATGACGATATGTTGCTACCATGTCAAGATTAAATGATGCTAATATGACATGATGATATGATGTTATTATGATATAACGATATGATGTCATGATTGATACGTTGATACGGATTTACTATGATATGATGATGTGATGTTGATATGTGATGACGATATGTTGATGTATTTATGTCATATGATTGTTGCATGGCTTGAACACCTAGTCACTAGACTTCTATAGGTTTGCCATGACACGTGCACGATTAAGGGCCCTAAAGTAAAGAAAGATGTATGTGATTAGTTTAGGTGAAAGTGTAGCCTAAGCTAATATAAAGTAAAGAAACATATATGTGATTAGTTTAGGTGAAAGTGTAGCCTAAGCTAATATAATAAAGAAGTCTCGAGCATAAGTAAAGTTGTGTTAAGCTTAACCCATGCTAGTTCTTCGGAGCTAGTGTGTACGTGGTCACGTGGTGTGGAAATCTAGATACCTCCCCGTGGCATAGTTATGTTTGAGTGTATCCGGGTGGAGTAACTAACCACTACACGCGCAAAGTTCAAACGGTATACTCAGTTGGATCGACATTGTCTTTCCTTAACGACGACGATGGACCACCGTAAGGTCTACCCATCAAGTCGGGTGTGAGGATCCCATGTAAGGTCTTATGGCCGCCTACACACAACCCCACATCCCTAAGTATGTGTGGCTTATGTCACATAGCCTACGTCTAGGCAAAAGAAAAGAAAGTAAAGAAAGATAAGAAATAAAGAAAGTAAAGAAAGATGAAAAGTAAAGCTTTATGATGATAGGCACATTTAGGACTACGATGAATTCCTAATGTGTTAACTTATGTATGTTGCTTTAATGTTGATGATATGATCTTGCTAATGTATGATGTGAGGGACATCATAGTAATGTGGTGATCTTAACGTGCTATGACGAATATGTGATATTAACAATATGAAATGTTTTTGTTAATATATAATGAATTGGCAATGTTTTCATAAACTCATGTTATCTTACTTAGCTTTTAAAGCTAACACTTGCTCTTTTGAAAAACGTTGTTCCCTCAGGTTAAGCAGGTTGAGCTAGTGAAACACTTAGCTTGGTGAGGCGGGTAGTTGCTATGAAGAAGACATTTAGTTTTCCCGCTTAGTCATTTATGTTAGCCTTATGATGATTGGCTACTTTTAATATGACTTATGTATTGTTTATGTTGGCATTTATGTTGGTGCCAAATCTGGATTATCTTATACTATTTTAATGATATGAATGTTGTAACACCACTTCTATAAATGAACTATCCATTAAGGGTTAGTTATGTTTTAAGGATTCTGTTTTCCGCATTTCTAAACGCCGTTAGGCAAAAGTTTTTGAAAATCCAGATTTTAAAATGATGGGTGTTACATACCATCTATTGAGTTGGGACTTACAAGTGGTATCAAAGTAGAAGGCTAATATACTTGCCTAGATTTGCTTAGATGTCTACTACTGAAGGTGAGAATGGTTCTGGTCCAGATGAAACCTTTATTAATAATGCACCCCCTGGACAAAATGCTAATAACAACCCTCCTTCTCCTCCTAATTCCCCTAACCATGTCCATGTCCATTATTCTAACACTCATGTTCCCATATTCGATGAAAACAGTGAGACCTTTGGGACATGGAAGGCCAGAATGCTCTTGCATTTTGGTGGGATAGAGAGGTATATGTTGAAAATCCTTAAGGATGGACCACATATACCCATGTCTCATGGGGTTAGTCCTCTTCTTGACCCAACTGGATCTAGAAGAGGTACTAGAGAAAAACGTGAGGAACATTGGTCTGATGAGGATCGTAGACTTGTTGATCTGGACACCAGACTCAAGAATATGATCCTTGGGGCTGTTCCTGAAGACCTTATTCCAACACTTGTGTTGTTCCCCAGTGCCAAGGCAATGTGGGATGAATTGGTCCTTCAGTTTGAAGGAGGTGATGATACCATTGTCACCAGAAAAGTTGCTTTAAACAAGAAGTATGTATCCTTCTTTGCTTTACCCAATGACTGGTACTTATACCAGATTCACCAGTGTGATTAATCAATTAAGAGGCTTGGGTGTAGAGAAGGATAAGGATATTCTTCTTGAGAAGTTTTGTGATATTCTTCCTTCCAAATGGGCAAACATGGTTCTTGTCCTAAGACAAGGTAAGACCCTGCACAGTCACACTCTTGCATCTCTGTATGGAGCCTTCAGATTCACTGAAGATAATAATGCACAGAGACTGGTGGCTGAGCATGATGCTTTAAACCATGCTTAGAGTTCCATGGTTGCTAGTCTAACTGAGAAACCTTGTGCTGCTTTAATATCTGCAGAGAGTGTCCAGCCACACTCAATGAAGGAGATGTTAAATGGTTATTGAACTCTGGCCTGACCACTGAAATCAGTGATGATTGTCATGAAACTGACGATGATGATCTGGTTGCCATGATTGCTAAAACCTTTAACAGGTTTAAGCATAAATCTAATAGATTTAATGGCCCCAACAATGCTTCCAGCTCCAACTCTCTGGATAAGACCAATCTTACTTGCTATAAGTGTGGTAAGAAAGGTCATTTCATGAAGGAATGCAGATCTAGTCAGTTGAACAATCAAACTGGTCCCCCTGTCCCCAATTTTAATAGGCCTGATGATAGCTACAAAGCTAAATACAAAAAGCTTAAGGCCTAGATTGCCCTCTTGTCACTTGAAAGAGAAAAAGAAAAGAACAAGTGCATGATGGCTAAGACTGAAGAGAAGTGGGAATTCTCTGATAACTCATCTGATGATGATGAAGAGATTAGTGACATGTGTTTCATTGCCTTGGAAGATCAGCAGCATGTGGTGAAGGATGATGTTGTTTCTGGAAGATGGGTAGACATCATTTTGAAAAAGGTGTGATTATGATAATCAACTGGACCCTGAATTGAAACTGGACCTTGCTGAGTCATTTAACAGTGATTTGATTTTTATGGAAACTGTTAGAACTGACAGTGAAAGATATTTAGATACAATTCTAACTGAATTGAACAATTTAAAACCCCAACTGTCAAATTTGCAAAGTGTCCAGTTGGCTCTCAAAGAGTCAGTTTTGAAAAATTGAGGCTCTTGAACTGGAAAAACAAGAGTTGAAAACTGCTTTGGATAAAGAACAAAAACTGATCAAATCCTGGATGAAATCATCAGGATTAAATTATGATGCTGCCACTAGAACACATGCCCAGCAACAAAAGGCATATAACAGTGGTGACATTGACATGGCAGTCATCATGCCAGAAATCCATAGTTTACCTCAAAGTCTCAGGAAAGAAACCCCATATGATGAACCTGAGACAGTTAAAACTGAATCTGTTGAGACCACCCCCTCTGAGGTCAAAACTGGAGCCAATCAGGCTAATGATCCAGTTAAAAAGGTTGCTGGTGATAAACCTTTACCTCAAAAGTCTAAGGAGCACAAGACTCAAAAGACTAGAACCCCTGCTGAACCGAAGTCCAAGGTTCAGCTGCCTGTTGAAAATGATATTTTGAGAAAACTGGAAGGTCAACTCCAACTTTTGTCTAGGCAGGTTCAGAGTTGCACTGCCAGAATAAAAAATCTGGAAGGAGCTTCGACTTCTTCAGTTGAAAAACAAAATGTCAAAACCCCTTCAAAACAAAAACAAAATGTCAACCCTTCAAAACAAAAACAAAATGTTCCATCTGGAACAAAATCTGAAAAGAAAAAGGGGAATAAACCTCTTAAACCAATCGTTTTTACTTCTGGACCTGAAGCTGATGAAAAGGCTTTAGCTCCACACTCCAGTTCAACACCACAACAATCAACTGAGACTTCTCATGTGAAGTCCAGTGAACCCATCAAGAAAAGATGGGTTCACAAAAATAACTAATGATTTTTGTGGGTGTGCAGGGCGATCGAAAGAAGAACACCTGGTATCTGGACAGCGCAGCTGGCCAGACTATGACCGGATGTAAGCCCCTGCTGGAAGAGTTCACTGTCCAAGATGGACCGGCAGTGACGTTTGGTAATGATGAGAATGGAAAGACTGAAGGATATGGTGTTATCAATAATGGACAAGTCCAGTTCACTAGAGTTGCATTTGTGAATGGTTTGAAATATAACCTGATCAGTGTCAGTCAACTTTGTGATGATGGATATAAGGTATTGTTCGATATTGCTCAAGGCACCATATTTAACAAGGATTGGAAAGTGGTAATGGTTGCACCAAGAAGAGGAAATGTGTACATCATGGATATGGAACCAGCTCCAAAAGAGTAGTGTTTCTATACCAAGGCAGATGAGGACACCAACTGGCTATGGCACAAAAGGTTATCCCATCTTAATTTCAAAAATATTAACAAGTTGTCTAGAAAACAATTGGCTGATGGGATACCTCCAGTTTCTTTCAATAAAGAAAAGCCATGTCCGGGGTGTGAGATGGGCAAGCAGAAAAGGGCCAGTTTCAAGACAAGGCAAAACTTTAGCATCACTGAACCTCTTCACATGCTTCATATGGATCTTTTTGGTCCAGTGAATGTTCAAACTAGAGCTGGGAAGAAGTACACTCTAGTTGTGGTTGATGAATTCACTAGATACTGTTGGGTGGTATTCCTCAGATCCAAGAGTGATGCAGCTGCTGAAATCATCTCTCTCATCAAAAGAATTGAGCTCAAGTACACTCGAAAATTTTGTCAGTTGAGAAGTGATAATGGAACAGAATTTCAGAACAAGACTCTTGAATCCTTCTTCAATGACACTGGCATCTCCCAGAACTTCTCATCAGCTCACTCTCCAGAGTAAAATGGAGTTATGGAAAGAAAGAATCGCACACTGATAGAAGCTGCCAGGAGTATGCTATCTGAATCTGGTCTCCCTACCAGTTTTTGGGCTGAAGCAGTGGCTACAGCTTGTCACACCCAAAACCAGTCAGTCTACATCAAAAGACACAAGAAGACTGCCTATGAAGTCCTTAGGAATCGTAAACCAAATATTGGATACTTCCATGTATTTGGTTGTCCAGTTTATATCTTAAATGATTCCAGTCAGCTTGGGAAGTTTGATGCAAAAGCTGATGAAGGTGTATTTCTAGGCTATTCAGATATTCGAAAGGCCTTTAGAGTTTATAATTATAGACTCCAAAAGGTTCATGAGACAATTCATGTCACATTTGATGAATCTAATGATGCAATAAATAGAAGACCAAACCTTGATATCTCTCCAGTCGTTCCATTAAATTTTGGTGAAACTGACCAAGTTAATCAGTCAGATATTTCACCAGAAAATGTTTCCAGTCACACAGAACTGGAACCAGTACAAAAGAAGAAACCATCCAGTGATATTCCATTTTATCCCTCCATCAGCTTCAATTTACCACAGAAACTGGTGATTGGATCAGATGTGTGTGCCACTCCAATATCAGCACCAGTTCAAACTCCAACTTCTCCAGTTCTTCAAGAAATGCTTTCAACTGAAGAATTTCATGATGCCAATCGTGACCTCATTGACTCTGATGAGGATATTAAAGTAGTTTGGGTTGATCCTCCTCCAGAAGCAACAACTGAAGAGGATCACCAGGTGACTTGCACTGATATTGTTGTTCACCAACCTAGTCAATACACTAAATGGACAAGAGCACATCCAATTGAACAGATTGTTGGAGATCTAAGTAGTGGGGTTCAGACTAGAAGAGCCACAAGTGAGCAATGCTTGAACGTCACCTTCTTATCACTAATTGAACCGAAGAAGATCGACGAGGCTATGGCAGATCCAAGCTGGGTAGAAGCAATGCAAGAAGAGCTTATCCAGTTCGAAAGCAACAATGTATGGGAACTTGTTCCTTGTCCACCAGGGTTGAAGAAAGAACCCATTGGTACAAGATGGGTCTACTGAAACAAGTTGGATGAAGATGGCAATGTTGTAAGAAACAAAGCCAAATTAGTTGCCCAGGGTTATTGTCAAGCAGAGGGCGTTGATTTTGATGAGACTTTTGCTCCAGTTGCTAGACTTGAAGCCATTAGAATTTTCTTGGCTTATGCAGCCCATCTGCAGTTCAAGGTCTACCAGATGGATGTCAAAAGTGCGTTCCTAAATGGAACACTAGAAGAAGAAGTGTATGTTAAACAGACTCCAGGCTTCATTGATGAGAAGCATCCTCACTGGGTATATAGACTGAACAAAGCTTTGTATGGTCTAAGACAAGCCCCAAGAGCCTGGTATGACACCTTAACTAAACATCTTCTCAAAAATGGCTTTCAAAGAGGTGCAATAGATAATACCTTGTTTATCTTAAAAGAAAAAGGTAGTATCTTACTGGTACAAATTTATGTTGATGATATTATATTTGGGTCAACTGATGATGCAATGTGTAAAAGGTTTTCTAAAATCATGTCATCTGAGTATGAAATGAGTTTAATGGGTGAATTAACATTTTTCTTGGGTCTTTAGATTAAACAAACTGAAAATGGAATTTTCATAAACCAAGAGAAATATGTCAGAGATTTGTTAAGAAAATACAAATATGATTCAATCCCATCTAAAAACACACCTATTGCAGCACCTTTAAAATTGGACTCTGACCTAACTGGCAAACCAGTGAACACCACTGAATATCGTGGTATGGTTGGTTCACTGATGTATTGAATTGCCAGTCGACCAGATATAATGTTTGCAACATGTCTGTGTGCCAGATTTCAGGCTAACCCAAAAGAATCACATTTACATGTTGTTAAGCGCATCTTCAGATACCTGAAAGGGTGTCCTAGCCTTGGTCTTTGTGTAAGTCCCAACTCAATAGATGGCACTACCTGAAGACACCTCTATGTCGATGGTGGAGTTACTTTGCAATATATGCACTGAACTGGAGACGACCAGTTGCAGTGTGTATATACCAAGTTCTAGATAGATTACTTATATAAATGACAATAAGTAAAGAACAATGCAATAATACAAATAACTTGTAAAGTAACTTGATGAGACAATATGTAATTTTCAATGTGTAATTTATTTATTGATGTTAAACAAATTACAAGGTTGTTGCGGAACCAAGATAATACAAAGAATGTAAATATCCTAACAACCTATGAAATACAATTGATCTACACTCGGAATTTCTCAAGACAATCGAAACACTTAAAGTTGTGAAATGTTCCTTTTAGCGATTGAGAGAATATTACACAAGTTCACCAAGAATATTGCAGGTTTGCAAAGTGTGAAGTGTTTGTATGTTTTCACTTTGTGATTTCAAAACACTTAATATTCTTGTTGTGTAATGACTTGTATTTATAGGCAAAGTTAACATTGGGATGTTAACTTTAGCCGTACAAATGTGGTTGAGAGCATTTAAGGAATAGCATTTAATTCCTTAAAAAGCAGTGTAAAGTCGCATGATAAAGCAACTTTACATAACCACCTTTATGTACCTTTTATTACTTAAATAATAAGATAAGGCTTATTATCCGGGTAAAGGTACATAAAGCATACAAGTCAATTCCTCGTAATCAGTGTAAAGCTTTGTAAGGGCTTTCCATTGATGGTCTCCAGTTTGTAACTGACTAGAATGTCAACTGGGCTTCGCTGCCATTGCCATTCTCTATCTTCCATTTGTTGTCTTTGACTTCAACTGGAATGATTCTTCAACTGGTCAGTTCTCAACTGGAGGAAGTCTTCAGTTGCGTTGACTGTACGGTGCAACTGGACTTCAATATATTTCTCGACAAATCATCTAGGTCTCCAGTTCACTGGACAGTTTCACTGGGTCTCCAGATGCAACTGGAGACTGGCCAGTTTACCAGGTGAACTGGTCCTAACAAATTCCCCCTATTTGTCTAGAAATATAGGCAAGTCTTTTTCAGTCCTTGTATCTGTACAAGTGTGAACTGGTAGGACTTGTTCGATTTAAATCTATCTAAGTTTCCAAGGCATTTTATAGATCAATAAATGCCTTAGGTTTTTCTTTTAGGTTTGTTAGATTTTAATCTATTATCTACCTTGTGGTTACAAACTGGTAACTTCATTTATACAAGGAAATGAAATTTATACAAGTTACAGAATGTAAAACAGAATACAAGTAGATAACTGGAAAAGAACTTAATGAGATGGCCCTTTGCCAGTTCTTCTTCTCTTGGTCACCAAAGAAATAGGTTGTGAGTCTTCAGGGTCAATATTCAGCTTTTGCTCCAGATTTTCTTTATGTTGAATTTTGCCCCTTAAGAAGTTCACCCAAGCTTTCTCAAACCTATTCTTTTGTGCCTTCGCATCCAAAACATTCACCATCTCCACCCATTCGCTGAACCCATATTGCATAGCACCAGGATTGTCAGTTTTAACCAGTGGCCCCCTGGTATAACTAACTTCGACTTGAAAAAATTTGGTGCCTGGCTTGATTGTTACATTTACACCATTGATAGTACCACTATGTCTTCTGGTTGACATGATCTGGGAGTAGTAGCTTCTAGCTTCAGATTCATTTGTAATTTTTATACTCCCAGCAGCCAGTACAGCGGACTTGATGTCTTCATTGGATACCTCGCCAGTTGGTTCAACGAATGTGCTAAGGTCAGCATCTCTTAACAGTGGTCTTCTTGGTTGTGGAATCCTTCTTGGTGGATTCAAAACCTTCTTCACAACCTTCTTAACATTTGCAATTCGTTTAAGAATCCCACTGGCCCTATTCTCCTTGGCCTTCTCCACTGAAATGTTCAAGCTTCTGGCATCAAATTCAGCTTCATCCTCAGGATAGTGTCTGTCCAGTTCTACATCCAGCATTTCTTTCAACTGGTCAACTAT
This sequence comes from Erigeron breviscapus, assembly GCA_034093135.1. NCBI lineage: Eukaryota > Viridiplantae > Streptophyta > Magnoliopsida > Asterales > Asteraceae > Erigeron > Erigeron breviscapus. Next base: position 495,726 of record CM067174.1, read on the forward strand.
CCTGGGATCATTCTTGATCCTGACATACTCCTCCTTAGTGATACCCAAAAGATTGGCATCAC
>CM067174.1:496787-506787 GCA_034093135.1 Erigeron breviscapus
AACACTTAAAAGTAAAGAAAAGCTTCAAACAATAATAGTAAAGATCATCCACCTTGAATTCGCTAGACTTCAAACATGATTGCATTCAATTAAGACCAAATTCATTTAGAGTTGACAAGATAATCGTGAAAGGATAAAAAGCTCGCGTGGTACCACCAACCGCTCACAAATCACCCAAACACCTAAGTTGCTAGTTTAATTACCCAAGCCGGTACCACCAATGCCTAGACAACCTTACCAACAATTAGTTTGCTTGATTATCCAATTAACAATTGTGCCTATGTGAATTAAAACGTGGTACCACCAACCGTTTCTAAACACGTTGACAAAATGATTCCTATTATTAAAATGACATTCACTATCATACCATGAACTAGTGATAATTGCTCATAGACAAGCAACCGTTTGAAAATCACATATGTATCCAACTAGTACCACTAACGAAGAATACACATGCCACCAATATCATAATAATATATAAAGGAATTAAATCATCAAGAACTCGACACAACGATAATTGAAATCAACTCTTTGAATTAAAACATATAGCAATCACATCATTCGTCTAGTTTCATCAAGGTGGATGATTAAAAGATTAGCCACTCATGATTAAATTGAAATAACAATCAAAATAAAGGAAGAACATAACATGATGTACCAATCGTTTGAGAAATAGAAATTGCAAGACAATAAAATAGATACGATCTAAGTGGGTGCACGTGAATCTTCAATGAATCGGAAGATGATGAAATCTTGATTCGATCCTTGAAGGTGTTCCCTGAAGTGCAGCTCTTAGAAAGAAAACTTGATATCCGGGAAAATAGGGTTTTTTTTTCTTTTATACTCCTTGAAAACTGATGCAAAAAGCTGCCAAAAACCCTCAGGTCCGTCATCCCACTACGGCGCAGTGGACGAGTGATGCCCCCACTGCGGCGCAGTGGAATGACACTGGTCTAATGCTCGTCTGTCTTCAGCTTGACTGCGGCGCAGTGGCCACATAAACTCCCCACTGCGGCGCAGTCCCATTATTCTGACCAACGTGCCTTTTCCTTCACACGACTGCGGCGCAGTGGACACACGTACTTCCCACTGCGGCGCAGTCTACAACTTCTGACCAGTATCTTTGACTTGAAATCTCCTATCCTTTCAATTAAAACAACTCTCGAACATATGAATCAACTTCTTGGCCTAAATTCATCCGAAATTGCACCGAATGACACGTAACCTGCTTAGAACCTGAAACCACTAACAAACACCATAAACGCGCCAAATGCATACAAAATCGACTCAAAACACATACGAAAAAGGCCAATAATGATGTGGGCGATCTATATAAATTGGTCACATCATTTCCATTAATGTGCCTCCTCCAGTTGCTCCAGTAGTACCTGCTGCTGGTCCAGTGACACCTTCCCCTCCGTCACTGGACAGTCAATTTGTCTCCTTCCAAACCGACATCTGAAACCTGATTCAAAGGGTGGAGGATGTTCAAAAGACAATTGACAAGAACGCCTAGTCTATCTCCAGGTACAACAAAGACAACATTACAAATCAAAAGGTTGTGGACCTGGGGATTAATAAGTTCGCAATAAATGAAGACTTGGTGTTAAAGAAGCTCAATGAGTTAGTCACTGGCTGTAACCATTTATCCAGTTCTCTTAAGGAAGCCTTTGACCTTACTCAGTCAAAAGTCATCACATCTATCTCAAATCTGTTGGGCACAACTGTTAGAGCATTAGATATTGAACTGAAAGAGATAGAGAGACAGGTCAAGGAATTGGTTGAAAGACCTGGTCTGAATGTGACTGAGCTTGGGCAGCAGTTGGCAGTTTCAATTGGTCAGAAGATCGAAGATACTTTGGCTGCCAGAGAAGCACTGTTGATTAAAAAGGTGATGTCTGAGATCACCAAGCTTGCACCTCCTCAGGTTGATCTGGCCCCACTAACTCTTGAGATCAACCAGTTGAGGGGCAGCATTAATGCTCTGAACACCCAAGTATCTACTCACACACAGTCCATTGATAAACTGACAACTGAAGTTGAGAACTGAAGAAGAAAGAAGAGGAGAAGGAAAGTGTGAATGCTGGTCTCTCTCTAGATGATGCTAAAGTGTTGGAGGAACTGAAGACTGGTCAGGCACAAGTTGCTGGTAATGTGCTGACCCAGTCTAGAGAGACCAATCATTTATGGAGATCCTTCAGGATGATGTGCACTTTCTTTAAAGAGTGCAAGGACATGCAAACATGGCAGCCTCTTGATCGGTTGCCCAGCAGCAATGCAGACTGGGAAACAATTAGGGCAGGTCTAGATGCTGCCAAGGGGGAAAGAACTTCAGTCCTTGCACCAACTTCAACTGAAGGAACCTCTAGTGAAAGACAAGTTGTTGTTGCTGCTGCCAGTACTGATGCTGGTCAGCATACAACTGAAAGGGCAATTGTGCTAGCTGCTGGTACTGATGCCAGTCAGCATGTTATTGAACAGTTTGATGAAGAGGCTGGTGATAGGGGGAATGTTGACAAGGGCAAGGGCAAAGCAACTGATGAAACTGCCTAGCTGGCCACTGATACACCAATGCTAGAAACTGGCAACGTTGATAAGCTTCCTCCAGTGACTGAAAATGAAAGTAAGAGACTGGCTGCTATGGGAAATGCATTTAAAGAAAGAAGAAAACAAAGAAAAGAAGACCAAAGGGTTGCCAGGTCTCGAATCTTGAATTTGGATGTTAATCATGCTGCTTTATTGGGCATCACACTGGAGCAATACTTAAAAGTGAAACATGATCAAAGGATAATGGGAGCTGTTATGGAAATGTTGGACATTCAGCTTGACCAAGACTATCCAGATGAAGAAGCTGCCTTTGATGCCAAGAATACAAATGTGTCAGTGGAGAAGGCTAGAGAAATGAGGGCTGGTGGGATTCAAAGGAGAATTGAAAATGTTAAGAAAATTGTTAAAAGGTTGTTGAATCCACCAAGGCCCAGGGCACAATCTAAACTGAAGCCATTGCCCAGAGATGCAAACCTAAGAACCTTTGTTGAACCAACTGGAGAGGTGTCAAATGATGATATTAAGACTGTTGTGCATTCTGCTTTAACTGGATCTGTTAAGATTGCCAATGAATCTGAAGCCAGAGCTTATTATTCATCAATAATGGCTAAGAGAAAACACAATGGAAAGATAAATGGTGTAAGTGTTATTGTCAAGCCAGGCACCAAGTTCTTCAAAGTGCAAGTCAGTTACACCAGAGGGCCACTGGTGACAACTGACGATCCATCAGTTCTTCAGTATGGGTTCACTGAATGGGTTGAGATGGTTGAGTTTTTAGAAGCCAAGGAAACGAAGAATAGGTTTGAGAAGGCCTGGATAAACTTGTTAAAGGGCAAGATACAGCATAAAGAACAACTGGAAAATAGGCTACATATTGACCCAGAGGATTCTCAACCTATTGGTTCGTTGAACAAGAGAAGGAGAACTGCCGAAGGGCCATATGTATAAGTTCTCTTTCCAGTTATCTACTTGTAATTTTATTTACTTTCTTGTAACTTGTGTAAATTTCATTTCCTTGTATAAATGAAGTTGCCAGATTGTAACCCACAAGATAGATAACAGATTAAATCTAACAAACTCAAAAGAAATACCCAAGACATTTATTGATCTATAAAAATGCCTTGGAAAATTTAGATAGATTTAGTCAAACAAGTCCTTCAAGTTCATACTTGTATAGATACAAGAACTTGAAAAGACTTGGCAATATTTCAGGACAAATAGGGGGAATTTGTTAGGTCCAGTTTTGGTGAAAACTGGAGAGTCTCCAGGCGCATCTGGAGACCAGAAGATTTGTCCAGAAATATTAGAAGTCCAGTTGCAAGGTACAGTTTATGCAACTGAAGACTTCCTCCAGTTGAGATCTGATCAAACCTGAAGACATTCCAATTGAAGTCGAAGACAACAAATGGAAGATAGAAAACATACATGGCAGCGAAGCCCAGTGGATGTTTTACCCAGATCAAGACTGGAGAACCATCAGTGTAAAGTACTTACAAAGCTTTACACTGATTACGAGGAAGACCTTTTGCTTTATGTACCTTTATCCGGATAATAGCATTTATCTATGTATAAAGTACAAAAGTACATAAAGCATGTTGGATAAAGTGACTTTATGTCATACTTTATCAAGCATTTCAAAGGAAGTCAAATTGTTTCCTTAAATGCTCTCAACCATATTTGTACGACAAAGTTGGAATCCCAATACCAACTTTGTCTATAAATAGAGGTCTTTGCACAACCAAGAAACAACTTTGCATATTCAGACATTTGCATATTCTTGGTGACTTGTGCAATATTCTCTCAATCGCAAAAAAGAATATTTCACAACTTTAAGTGTTTCGATTGTTAAGAGAATTTCCAAGTATTAGATCGATTGTAATTCATAGGTTGTTAGGATATTTACATTAGTGTATTATCTTGGTTCCGCAACAACCTTGTAATTTATTTAAAGTTAATAAATAAATTACACTTGAAAATTTAAATATCGTCTCACCAGATTTACTTTTCAAGTACTTTACTTATTGCATTGTCTTTACTTATTATACATTGTCACCTTAATAAGTAATCTAACCATTAACCTGGTATATATCATCTGCAACTGGTCGTCTCCAGTTCAGTTAATATATTGCAAAGTAATCTCATCATTGACATAGAGGTGTCTTCAGTTAGTACCATCTATTGGGTTGGGACTTACAAAGTACTACACAACGTGTCCCTGCGAATGACCCTGGACTTACCAACTAACTGTACTATAAATAGACGGGTTTTCTGCTCGTTAGTATATATTAGTTAAGACGTATCATTTCACGTATCAATGATACAAAAGTCAAAATTTTGTTTTATTTATTTTATTTTAATGCCCATTATATGATAATCAAAACCCATAGGTAAATATACATGACATATCATTCCACGTATCAATGTATCTCATGCATGTTCATTTTCAGTGACCGTGTCTTAACGATGTTAAATTACTACCAAATCAAAATTGAATGACGTAGGCAAGAAAGTTAGTACACATATGTCATGCACGTTGATTATAGTTTATTATTTCTGTTTTTTAAATATTATCTATAATAACTTATACTAACCCACCTCTAAAATCCCAAAAAAGAAATTAAACTACCTAAAATATTCATTTTCTTTATTTATTAATTTAAATATCTCTACCTAATATACATATAATACCATTAATGAAATAATTTACAAAATAAATCTCTCAATCCTTAAAATAACTACACTAACTACTTTAACATCAATTACTTTTACATTCACCACAATTACCGTCCCCACGACGTGCCACCGCCGCCGCCACCACCACCAGCCCGCGCCACTACCACCATCATCGCCGCAATGCGCGAGCATATCATTCACTTTATCCTATACTAAATAATTTCATACTTTCATTTAGTTACATTTCTAACTTCGTTCTTAAGAAAACCAACACTGGGTGTAGAGTAGATAAATTAGATTGACTACGTTTTAGACAAACTAAAAATTAACGGGTTATCTTTGACGGACTTGCCCAGAATATCGAAAACCTCGAGACCGGTCCTGAATTTATGTCACGATCATATACATCATATTTTTTCTAGGTCTTTTCTTGAACAGGTACATGTTACTTGTTAGTTGTTAATATATTATTCATATAAATATAAATTAAATATTTACATCAAGAGAAGATAAATAAAAAACTCTTAACAACCCAAATAACGTGTTCACATTTCATGTTAGTTATATATGCTAGTACTAGCTATTAAGAGATGATGAATAAAAAACTCTTAACAACCCAATTATCATGTTCATATTTCATGTTAGTTATGCTTTAAGTGATAACATAAATAAAGGTAAAACCAGGTATTCCCAAATCCAAAGACCTATATCTATTGCTTCAAAACCAACTTCAAAACCATTTAAAGAAATTAGCTGTTAATTTTGAAAAATTTTATTAATATCATTTTACGTATTAACATCATTAACCGTTTTCAAATAAAAGGAATTGAAATTCCAATAATGTCTCTTGTTGGTTACAACCAATAATCATCATTCATTATATCCGATCACTTTTCTTTTTTTTTAATTATTGCTTTTACATCAAAACATGTCCAATTTGTTTTAAAATAATGTACAAAGTATAAGTATATTATGTATTTTTGATATATAAAATTTAACATATATATTTAATAACAAACTTATAAATTCTTAGAGCCTAAATATCTGTTGTTGCATATGTTAATTGTGTACACATGTGACTAATGTACACATGTGTTGCCTTTCAAAAAAAAAAACCCAGTGTACGTGACTAATGTAATTTTATTATAATTAGAAATGTTTTATATTTTTGAGGTATGCATGAGTGTACACGTTGTGTGCACATGTAAACATATCATTCCTACTTCGCATATGAAAAAGGTATAATACCGTATTTTATATGAACATGTGATATCGTAAACGTGTGACTATTAAATTCTTTCAAATTATTTGTTATTGATGCATATGTTAATTGTGTACACATGTGACTACTGTACACATATTTAGTCGTTTAAAAAAAATTGTGTACACATGTGACTAATATTATTTTATTATGTGCATTAAAAATAGGTATGCATAAATGTACATGTTGTGTGCACATGTAAACATATCATTTTACTTCACATATAAAAGAGTATAAATTATTAAGTTGTTCGTATATGCGCTGTTCTAAAAAAATAAAAAAAAGTTGTTCGTATATGCATAAATGAAAGTTAGAAAACCGGTTATTCACACATCTGATTTTGTTGTTGAGTTTGTTAGGGAATAAGTGTACTGCCTGAATGTATAACCAAAACATTGCTATTGGAATTTAAAATTATATGATACTCGTTTTATATTTACTTAATAATAATCGAGCCAGTATTAGATATATAGCATGAAATTGAAATATGCATAATAATAACAATGAATTATGGGATTTGCTATAAATCCGTAACTGTTAAATCAATAATTAGGGATTTGTTTAGGAATCTAATAAATTAATATTAATTATTAAAGTACAATAATACCCTTATATATAATTAATAAACATAGGTTCTCGAAATATTAGTTCTCATTTTATCTTTTTACTATATATATATATATATATATATATATATAGGGAAAAGATAAAATGAGTCCAGCTTATTTTGAGTCCAATTTGAGTCCATTGATTTTTTTCCATCTCCTCAAATTCCAACCACCTCCTACCACCACCACCATCATCTCCGACCACCACCATGATTTTCCGGCGACGGCGACCACCGCCACCACGACTTACACATGTGTAAGTTAACAAACTTACACATGTGTAAGTTTGTGTAAGTTTTACAACTTACACATGTGTAAGTTACATGGACCCTTTTTGGACTCAAATTAAGCTAGACTCAATTTATCCCACCCCTATATATATATATATATATATATATATATATATATATTTCGTGCAGTTCATCATCATCTTCTGTCTCTATAACCCTAAAATGGCTCCAACCAAGATAATAATCTTCATTAGTTTTATATTCATCTTCCTTGCCAAGTTTCTTAACAAGAAATATACAAAGAAACAATATCCACTACCACCAGGTCCTACCCGTCTGCCCTTCATTGGGTGCACCATTCAAATGCTCCTAAATCGTCCTACTTTCCGCTGGATCCACAAACTCATGGGCCAGCTCAATACCCCAATCGTCTGCATCCGGCTTGGACCTTCGACCCATGTGATCGCAGTTTCCTCCCCAAACCTAGCATGCGAGTTCCTAAAGAAAAATGACTCGCTATTTATGTCAAGGCCTGAAGTCATGACTGCTAAACTAGTAAGTGATGGCTATCGCGGAGCCATCTTGGCCCCCTTTGGTGACCAATGGATAAAGATGAGAAGAATCTTGAAGCAAGACTTGTTGTCGCGGCCAATGCACAACTGGTTCAAAATCACCTTCTTAGATACATATGTAATCAAATAGAGAAACAAGACAACATTGGGGGACTAATAAATATCCGGATTTTGACCCAACATTTTTGTGGAAACTTGATCAGAAAAATGGTTCTTGGGACAAGATTTTTTGGAGAAGGTATGCTAGATGGAGGGCCCGGTGAAGAAGAAACCAAACATGTTGCAGCATTATTCGCTATACACAAGAACCTTTATGTATTTAATGTTAATGATTATTTCCCGTTGTTCCGGGGAATGATTGACTTAGATGGCAATGAAAGGAACATGAGAACGGCGGTTAAAGTTGTACGAAAATATCAGGATTCGTTGATTGATGAAAGGATTCAGATGTGGAAAAATGGAGCAAGAATAGAAAAAAATGATTTGCTTGATGTCCTCATCAACCATGAAAATCCAAAGCTTACACCAGAGGAGATCAAAGTACAAATCATTGTAAGCCTCTTAGTACCATTTAATTAATTATTACTAGTACTTTTGCATCCAAATGCAGCTTTTAGATTGATATAAACATGGTATAATGTTTCCCTCTTCTTCTTTTCAAACAAGAATACAGGTTTAGAATTAGACTATAAAATGTCAACATAATAATTTACCCATCTACGTACACAAGAACGCACATTTAACTTTTTTGTGTACAAAGATAGTGATTTAAATTTCAAATTAGAAATGATCGTTTGTGTACATAATTTAGTCTACAGGTATTTTTTATGCACAAAAATGTACATTTGACTTTCACATTCATGTTGAAAAGGTTATGTTACTGCTTAAGCAAGCCATCATAATTAATAACTATTTTTGCTTACAATTTTAAAGTGAAAGGATCATGGTTTTATATTGTATATAAGTAAGTACAATGTACATTTGCATATAGTTGGAAAAATACGTTGACTTTTTATTGTCTAAACCCAAATATACGAAGAGGGCAGCACCTAATATTATATATGTATGTGTTTTATGATTATTGATTGTTTCGTATTTTTCATTAATTTATCGTGACCCAAAATGTAGGAGTTGATGATTGCCACAGTTGATAATCCCTCTCATGCAACTGAATGGGCATTGGCGGAGATGTTAAACAACCCCGTTCTCCTAAGAAAGGCAGTCGAGGAGCTGGACCATGTTGTAGGTCGCAATCGATTAGTTGAAGAGCAGGACTTATTAAAGCTCAATTACATAAAAGCGTGTCTCAAGGAGTCCTTTCGGTTACACCCTTTTCACGCTTTTAACCCACCTCATGTTTCAATGACGGATACTACTGTTGCAGGTTATTATATACCTAAGGGAAGTCAGGTGCTGGTTAGTCGACTTGGGTTGGGCAGGAATCTAAATGTGTGGGAAGATCCACTTCGGTTTGATCCTGATCGTCATCTACGTGAAGAATTAGCAAATCAAGTGGTTCTTTCAGATGATGATGAGTTGCGGATGCTTTCATTTAGCACAGGAAATCGTGGTTGCCCTGCGGTGTTGTTGGGCTCAACCATCACTACAATGTTGTTTGCTAGAATTCTTCAAGGGTTCACTTGGAGCATTACGAATAATGAGTCATCACTTAGCCTTGCTGAAAATCACCATGATCTTTGCTTGGCTAAGCCACTTGTAGCCATTGCTAAAGCACGATTGCCTCAACATCTCTACCCAAAAAACTGAATATATATGTATATGTATATATATATAAATATGGATCTGAGGCGTTCTTTATGTTCATATTAATTTCTTATCACTAAATTTTATCGTGTATACCTTAATTTCAAAAATCAGAATGTAACAAATAAGATGGTGTATGATGTAATAATTAGAACGAATTGCATTTTTGGTCCCTGTGTTATCACACTTTTTGCAAGTTTGATACAAAAATGTGAAAAGTCGCGAAACGTATCCCTGTGATATCACACCTGTTGCAATTTTGGTCCAAAAGTAACGTGCCGTTAGAATTCAGCCGTTAATGCCCCCATGTGCTTGTCACATGGGGGGTAGTTTCATCCATTTATT